>CH003412.1:2077867-2098291 GCA_000149265.1 Ciona savignyi | reverse complement strand
CTTGCAGTAATATGAATATACTAATTAAAAAATGGTGGTAAGAGTGGAAAAGACCTTAATATGGATGGGATTATAAACATTGAAATTGGCCTACTCCCAAAACCGTGGCTTATGTACAGAAAGATTGCCTTATTGATTTAGCCACATATTTTGCAGACAAATAGTGAACCTCTTCCGCACATTTTTCAATCTTGAAGACATACCTTATAATGTTGAAACTGAATATGAAGTCGTTGAAACTGAAGGTGACTTTATGTTATGCAAGTTTAGACAGTTGCTTCATGGAATAGCATAATGCTTTGAAAATCATTATGAAAAGGTGTTGCACAATAGGTATACTCGAGGTTATCCTATGGCGTGAAAAACATTGTGGTATTGGGTATTTGTCAGATACCACATTTTATCTTTGTTTTATCTTTAAGAACGGAAAGTGAAGTGGGAATTATTACGTAGACTTAAACCCAGAGGATTAAAAATGTGGCGTCTACATTTTATGGAGTTTGGTGACGAGCATAACAATTGTGGGAACTTTTCACAAAATAATTTACAAACAAATGCAGTAACTTTTTTCGGACTATTTTGAAATACTTTCCTTTGTTTTGAAATTGAGGGCCATGTCCTACATATTTCTGTAGCCCGCATTGTTTTACCTTTATTATTTTTTGAACCTTTCCCATGTATCATCCTCATAAATTATTAATCTGCTTTCTAGTTGTGGTTGTGGACAATTCTGCTGGAAAGGAACCAACAACCTCAACAGCTGTTGTGAAAATTAAAAAAAAGAGGCTGAAAAGAAAAAGCAAAAATAGGGTCAACCCAGTGGTAAGGAGCTTTAATTGTTGCGTTGGACTTTTTTATTTATCGGCATAAATTTTGTGGTAAAGAACTTATCCATGGAAACAGTATGCCTATGTAGTATCAGATACACGAGATCATGATTAGTGCTTGGTTCACTTTTTATTGTGATCACATTCTGTTGTGTACTTGGGAAAGGCATTTTACAGTAGATCCAGCAGATTTAAATTAATTTATATTAATTTGAAGTTATATTGAATAGTACAAACCAAATAAAATAGCTGCAGTAACCCGGGGTGCAATAATCAGTATTAAAAAGGGCATAACTTACAGTGCTTTAATCTGCAGTAGTGAAATAATAAATTTATATCTGGAGCTGGACATCTAGAACATTGGCCGTGATGTGGTAACTTAAATTTGGCAAAAACAAATCCTTTTGTTTCCCTAGAAGCGTCGAAACTGGGCACAGAGGGAAGAGCTCAGTTCCAGCTACTTAGAGGCTATTCGCAAACTACATCGACTAGAAAATGCAGTTGATCTACTTGAGATTGGAAATGATAAATTAGATATGGAAATCCCTGGGTATATTTATGAAGACATATCTGAAGAGGTGGACGCCATATATAACGGGATTCGCCCTGAACTTAGATATCTGTGACGTCTAAAATATAGTTGTGTAGAATTAGCACGTTTTTGTCGTCTCACAATAAAAATTGAGCAATGTATTTATCGAATAAGCTTACAATGTGTAATATATTTCACTGGTTTGTAAATGTTTCAATGCAAGCAAAAGATGACTTTATGTTGAGCATACATACATATGTGCGTGGAGCAATTATACAGCAGTATATATACGTATATTAAAAATTATTTGTTGTGTTTAGATTATTTGAGGGTACGATAAAACACCCACACTATTTTAATGTGGCAATCTAAACTCGGACATAAAAGGCATAATTTTGTATTGAGTTCAACTTTAAATAATCAATGTATATGTTTGTGTGCCATTAATAGCATTTGCCAATATCTCCTTGCTTCAACTCTTAAGAACATTTCCAAACTTGTGAATCGGATCAGGTAGCTTCCATGTGGTTTGTAGACGAACGTGCTCGTCTCAGTATTTCACCCTTATCCACCTTATGGTGGTGTTCAGAGCCAGCCAGGCGAGATTGAACTATCTTCGATGCTCTGTCATGAGCAGGTAGAGTCATACTGGACCATCGTTCCACAATATTTTCAATTGGGAACCAGTTGTTGCGGATATCGACGACCAGTCGGGATTTTCGTCGCCTGAATGCTTCCAGCATGGTCTGTGGTGCAAGGTGGTTAGTTTTGTTGACGTCGTAGTAAGATACGACTGCCCATTCGGCTATAAGGAGCACAACACCAGTGGCCATTGCATACCCTACTAGGTAAAAAACACCAGCTAAATCCATAAATGTCAGTTGTCTATTATCTCCGTAGTAGTTGGACTTCTTGTCGCATGTTTTTATGTTATCGAAGTATTTCTTATGTAGTTTTTCTCCCAACCCTTGTTGCTTGAGCCTAATCAGTGCGTTTGACAGCCTTTGAAAATGTGGTGATTTTTTCCCAACCGCGAATGCGTATTTGATCACCCCAAACCCAGCTTCCTTGGGCAGCAATTCACAGTCCGAGGCCATGGCTGCATAATCCAAAGACATTGAATCCCAAAACAAAGCGTAGTGGCCTTTGCGAACCAACTCCAAACCTTCTTCCACATTAGGAACTAAGAGACTTTTGCCCTCAGGATTTTCACCAAGCATGAAGCTGTAGATTTGCTTGGCAACACGAATTCCTGAGGATTTTAACTGTGTCTCGACTGCGCTGTTTTCTACAGTGCCAAATAGCACTTTGTCTTGCATGATAAGATCCTGGGATGATTCTATAGCATAGCTGTGGCGTGAAACCACCGCTACAATGTTCGCAGTGTAAGTGGCCACGAATACCACAGCTGCAAGGTACCAGCAAACGGTTGTGACCCTAGCAGACAGAGAACGCGGCACACGTTCGGGTGTCTGCCAGAACAGAGCAGCCCACACGAAATACAATGCATTGTTAAAGCCCATCCCCCGATCAGCATCATCCTTTTCAGCACAAAGACGACGCTGTGATTTATGTTTTGCTGCATCTGTTGGCTTCTCTGCTTTCATTGCATTGTATTCGTCCACTCTACTACTATGGAAGAAATGGCCTCGTGTGCCGTATGGACTGATTTTCGAAAGCAAACATATAAATGCTGCCAGCAATACGACGCATACAATAATGGCATAATATAGATTGGACTCAAAGGGGTCCAAAAATGCATATGCGCTATATTCCATGCCTTTGTTCTTGGCATTTTTGTGCATAATGAATTTTAGGTTAATCGACATAATCGATGGCAGGAAATTAACCACTTTAGACCTTGGCCGGGTAACAGTGATAGACGCAACCGCTAAATCGGCAACACCTTGCTGTACTTCGCCAATCATACCGTTCCATACTTTGTTGGTTTTGTTGTATCCTCCGAAATTTCCATCTCTCACTAGGTGTATCTCATATGTAAAATCTGCTACTTTGCTTAAATGATTGAGAAAGTCAATGCAAAAACCTTGAAGTTTTGTTTCGTCCTTTGATCCATCAGGAAAATACACAAAGGGAATCTCGACTATCGTTGTCACTTTCAAGTGGAATTTTGTCGTTTTGGAACTAACACCGTTTTGTTCTGAATGTTTTAGTTTGTCCTTGTAATCCCAAGTTGCCATTTCTGACCATTCTACTTTAGATTAGTTTGTAGATATGGTATTTAATGAATCTTGTCCCAGTTGCACTGTCCATGATGATTGGACAACTCAAACCATCGATTTGTGACGTAACAATGGCTTCAATGACCTCATATGAACTGAAGTTCGCTACCTGAAAAACACATCACCAGTGACAATTTATATGTAAGATAGTAAAACATTTTAGGGTTAGGTTATTATAAATGTACCTGACTATGGAAACAAAAGATTGCACAATCAAACATAAATTTCTCTTTCAAGCAACCTAATGATAACATTTTAAAAATCCATCAAGATGGATTCTGTCTAACAACTTATGCCACCATACAGAGCGATGCATTATGTTTTACAGAAACTACCACGAATTAATTACTCAGTGGCATCCTTTTACCCGCTGTAATGCTGTGTTTTTTTAACTAGCCACTTAGACTACTAGTTAATGAAGACAATAGTAGTGGATGGAAAAATGCAAAGGGTTAACATACAGGTAATCGTCTGGTCACCTCGCGCCCATTCGGTTTCCGAAGCTATTGCAGTGTATTTGGATAATTCAGACGTTTCCCGAAGCTATTGCAGTGTATTTGGATAATTCAGACGTTTTTCGAAGCTATTGCAGTGTATTTGGATAATTTAGACGTTTCCCGAAGCTATTGCAGTGTATTTGGATAATTCAAATTTTGTTTGTAGCCTTACCCAAGCACAACGCACTACCAAGCAGCCAGTTTCGAGTCTGCAACCCTTCAGCTGCAATGCGTCACACTAACTTACCAAGTTAATCGGTTGGATGATATAAACTTAACTACTCTAAATAAAAAATACCTTTTTCGAGAATAAACTTTTCTGAATGGCTGCTTTGCACCCATTCGCTGCTATCAATAAAGATTCAATAGTTGTTTTTGAAATTTGAGAAAGGTTAGTGTTCAGATGTAGTGATGTGGATAGCAGCAGTGGGTCTCTGTTCAAGTGGCAGTGTTCCGCTTGTATGCTTAAAATACCTGCGCAAAAAAGTAATTAAGACAAACCTGTCTAAAACTCGAACTATTATGTAAAATGGATATTTGTTTATATCTCTGTTTGATTGGTTATTTCATTATTTGCGCAGCATTCATTGGTCAGAGACTCACTATCAACATGAAAGCAGATGTCTAAAATCGAGTTTCCACAGCCATTGCTATGTAGTAAGTCCGGCCGGTTAGTCTGGCGGTTAAGTGTGTCGCCTTTCAATCGAAGGGTTGCAGGTGCGAAACTCGCTAGCTAGCAGATTGTGTCCTTACGCAAGGCACTTTACTGAACCCAGCGGATTAATGGGTTCTACCAAATTAAAGGAACATGTCTATCATATTTAACACACTACAATAGCTCCGGTAACCCGACGGTGGGCGCGAGGTGTTCTGACGATTGTCTGTGTGTTAACCCCCTTGGTTTTCCCATTCACGGGGATAAACATGAATATATTATCCTATCCTATGGTCTGCAGTGAATGAAATAAAAAAAAAACTTCAAACTCACCAAGATTTGAAAATTGCATATTCCCCTTGATCAAACCATGGGAAGAAGTATCGGTTACCACAAATAACCACCCGCTGGCTGATGTCATATTCATTTGTTCCGCAAGTTTCAAAATATCAAGTGTGTGATCAGTGGTAGTGGTCAGGATGATTGCATGGATGGATTGGTTATGTAAAACCTTTTCTATCGTATCCCGAATGTCCTAGCATTTATCATAAAAATTTAACAGCTTGTCAATTAATTGAATGAACTATAACAGTGATGGCGAACCTATGGCACGCGTGCCAAAGTTGGCACGCGAGATCATAAATACTGGCACGCGACGCATTCCGAAAAAACGGCGCAAAATGTTTTTTTTATTACAAACTTACGGCCAACTTTTAACCTATCTTTATTCAAAACCAGCTTCGATTAAAGCCCTTGTGGAATTATATGATATACAGTTATTATTCCACTCGTTTTATTAAATATTTCCACGGTGCCAAGTGAAAAAAATTTATTTACGTATGAGTGGTTGTCATGGAAAAGTCCGGAGTAATATCAGCCGAAATGTTATTTTCTTCATTTTACTTAATGCATTTTAGGTGTTGCTTTGTTATATTGATCTATTTACCACAAGTTTTGGCCGCGGTAGTTTGTGTCTAATCTAAACGTCTTTGTTTATTGAAAACTGATGCTTATGACACGGCTGGCACGCCGGGACAGACAAATTCATTTCAGGCTGCAAATGTGGCACGCGGCCTCATAAAGGTTCGCCATCACTGAACTATAACAAAAGCACTGGTTTGAATTAACATCATTTTTATTATTCGTTAATAAAAAGCTTAGTTACTTTATTCTGATAGATGAGTTGCTGAAACCTTTAGTGTAAGAATAAACGAATACTAATTTTAAACACATCCATTATTTGGTATATAATTGAATATCCTAATAAGAAATAATACCGTTACAACCTTGACACATGCTGGAAATCATATAATTAACACAACACTGATCATTGCTTTGAACGGATTTATGGACTAATTTGAAGGAACGTTCGAATCATACACAACACACAGCTCTGGTAACTTGACGGTGGGTTCAAAGTGATCTGATGATGTGTTTACCTCACCCCCCCTTTGTGTGTTAACCCCCTTGATTTTCACATTCACGCAGATAATATATCCTATCCTAACCACCATTGTGGAATAGCATCTACCAAGATTGTCAAGTGAAAAATGAAAATTTTTAATATTTTTTAGGACATCTCTACAGTAGCAGTAGAGTAAAGTCAACATTCAAAAATTAAAATAACAAACAACTTTTTACTTACTTTTATGAAGTACACAGCTGCTACTTCTATTTTGTTAAATAGAGAAGTAGTTGCAATCAGATTAGAAAATTTTGCATGATCTGAATCATCAGTTGATATTATGGTTATCTTCAAAAATTTGCAATATTGTAGAATATCTGTTATTGCCTGGTAAAAAAAGCTTAGTTTATTTAGTTTATTCATTTTTAGACATAGCTGTACAAGTGTTCTGATAAACTAATTGATGGTATTGTAAACTAGAGTTTTAGGAACATATCGTTTAGTTATCATCAGTCATGTAAGTGTCAATAGGCACTATTGGAGTGCATTTTACAATTTTATTTTTCCAATCGGTTTCATACATTTTACTTATGCATAAAAAAGTGGTTACAAACAGTAAACTGACACACAAAAACAGGAATAACAAACTTAAATATATGTTTTAATATTTCATTAAAAAAAGCTAGCACAGAAACTTTTTTAATAATGTCATGGAATAGCTTGGGTTAATTAGTTGCCTCTTAGCCAAAGTGTTTCAGGTTTAAAACTTGTCGCCAGCTAGTAGGTTATGTCCTTTGGCAAGGCACTTAGTAGACATTGTCTGGACTTGGGTGACATACACGGCAACTGTTCCTTTAACTTAATAGTGGGTCCGTGATAATCTGACGGTTACCTGCGCAAGTACTAAAAATGTTTCCTTACATATTCATGTGGTAATTAGACATTTATCAATGAGGTAATCATCTCTGTGTGTCCCATTTACAGGTATAAAACATGAGTATTCCATCCGATTAAGAAATAAAACAATGCTGAAATATATATTTTAAATAATATCTACAAACACAGAACAAGTTGTAGATTACCTTTGCATGATTTTCAAGTGGCGACATAGCAATAATGTTGGTAATGTAGTTTGAATTAGCTTCACGGTTAATTGCCAGTGATATAAATGCTGCATCTTTCAGTATTGCCACTGGTTCAACCTGTCAATGCAAACCAGTATCAAACCAATTACGGAAGGAAACCAACCAATGCTGTGCATTCAAACATTGTAGTATTTTCAACCTTGCCAGGCACACTTGCACACTATGTGTTTTAGAAAGTAAATAATCATACTGTATCCTTAATGGTAGATGGTATTACATGATGCAACAAAGATTTTGCAATGTTCAAACATTTCAGGATGCCTCTAATTAGCCTACTACAGGATCTTGGAGCGCTAACCCTAACCCTCTAATTGATCCAAGCATTCCAAGCGATCCTGTAGTAATTAGAGGTACCGCAAATTTCTTACTTAAATGCCCCATCTTTGGACATCATAATCTTTCCTTTACTCAGTATAGATTATGTAGGACCTAACCAACATTTTATAATTTAATTATCTTTTAAAACAAACTTGCGCTCTATGATCATGTTTACTTCTGGGATAGGAAAATAAGTTTTTGTTTAATCTATTGGGTTTGTATAAAAGGCAAGGAGACAACTATCTATGCAGCACCTGGTTTGAATGCCACAGCCTTTCGGATGACAGACCAATTTAATGCCAGAGCAAATAGTGTAGACAACATGTAGTCCGGTACCTCTAAATACTACAGGACCGCTTGGAGCGCATGGCGCTTAAATCGCTTGGATCGCTTACTATGCTTCGTATTTACAAAAGCCATAATATTAATGTTAGGGTAGGGGTTAAAGTTAGTTCTTGGGTTGAGATTAGTGTTTGGGACAGGGTTAGAATTACTTTCCATAGCAATCCAAGTGATTCAAACGCTCCAAGCGATCCAAACGATCCAAGCGTTCCTGTAGTATTTAGAGGCACCCCATGTAGTCTGTTAAAATATATTGTTTTTGACACTGCTCTTAAAACGAAATTTTCCAACTGAAGTATTGTTGCCATGGGGTGATCTAATGATTAGAACAGTCTGACAAAGTTAACTTGCTAACTGCTGTCTAAATATAGCCGTCCAGAGCATAATTTCACTAGCCCAAAATAAAAACCCTTTATAATAATGGTGATAAGACAGGAATTTAATACTGGGGATTACCCAAAAGGTAAACCACCAAAAGACAACCGTTCACCTTAAATGACAAAAGCTAATACAATTGCGTTTTATTGGCTTAACGGTTAAATACGGCTACAAATCTAGCGTGTTATGGCTCCGATTTAAAAAAAAAATGGAACATATATTGTTATGGTTCCCACTTGGAAATTGGGGCCTATATTGATTTCGTCCGTTTTTTTTGTTTTTTTTGTCAAATCCTTGATAGATGGCATGTGGCTCGGTCAACTACCATAAGGAATAAGAGAGTTAACTTCAGATTTAGTAAAATGTTTGTGCTTTAGCCACTTCTGTTACAAATGGAAAAAAATACCTGGAGAAATTAAATTAACATAATATTTAACAAAATGGTAATTAGCCCACTTTAAACCGTAATTATACAAAAAAAAGTATTTAAACGGCTGTAGGTGTATACAAATGTAAAAGAACTTTTTGTTAATTGCACAGGATGCACAGGAAAAAGGTATTTGGTTTTCGTAACTATATTGCCTATATTGTGTAATGAACATGGATAACAAGATCGGTTTGTTACCTCGGATACCCATGCGTTTATGGTTGCAACAAAAAAACTACATATTTGGTATATAAATAACACCAATTGTGGTTAGGGACCCTGCTTGCATTAACAAATAGCATACAAAATATATTTATAAATAGTCGTAATTATCCACGTGGTAGACACTCTCTAGTTTCAAAATAGAGTAACTGCTGACGAGGGCATAATGGCTTCCAAACTTATATCTAAAAAGCTTACTACTACAGAATAGCAATGTAAATAGCTGGTTTCTTACATATAAGGTATATATACAGTAACGTTGTGTATGCACTAAAGTAAATGTTGCATTTTACCTGTTTCGCTCCTTGTACGCAATCCGGTCCGATCAAAACTTTAAAATCGCTTTTCACCAACCCAGCAATGGAATTGTTAGAATTCTGGCAGCTCCACGGAAATAAACTTTTATAAACAAAACCAAATTAATAGAAAATACATGTTTTTTACTGTCATATAAAGAATCTATAATTTTTTATTCGTTAACCCAGCCGTGGGCGCAAGGTAATCTGGCGGTTACCCTTGTGAGAACGTCCCCTTTACGTATTCGCAAAGTAATCTGATGAATGTCTCTCGCGTTTTTGCATTGATCGGGTAAACATGAATATCATATCCTATCATGAAACACGCAAATAGTAAGAGATGAGTTTCGAACACAACACCTTTCGGATTGATTGTAGTATTTAGCATGATAAGCGAACTAGATCGCCTTTTATATTAGGGTAGAAAACAGTTTACTCGGCCAAAAATTAATAATAAAAAGACAACCATAGTCGTGTCGTCCAGATAATGACAAGGGCCATGACCAGATATTTAACTTGTTCCATGCAAACCCAGGGAGCAACCGAAGACAAATTAATATCAAATACCGCATATTGCAGTAGCTCTTGCCACGAGGCAGACATAAGGTTACAAGGAATATACAAATTGTTATGGCCCAACACAGAGGAATAAACGAGTACCTAAGCCAATCCACGTACTCACGTGATATCCAAGTGCCAAGGTGATGGCAGTAGTTTTCTTTGTAGGATAATTTCCCGGGATATGTTTAACACCGAACTCATTTCTTGGGTTGCAGGACCAACAATCGCGACTCGGATAACATTATCTTCAGAAGATACAACCAGAATTAATAGTGTTACAGTGAGAAAGTGGAATTCTTTTGAAGGAACCCTCGCCATTTTGAATGCCTGCCGTTAAAAGATAATAGTTTGCTTTTATTTGCATACAGTTAAAATGTAAATTGATATTTTATGACGTCATATTAATAATTGTGAATTTACAAACAACTAGCTTGTAAACAATTACCATTTACTACGTAAGGAAATTTTAAAGATGAGGACATTAAAATGCAGTACAAGCTGCTGTTTCCTCCAATTTAGTGGTGAATTAGCATTAGTTCTTTGAGTAAATATTTACGTTTACTCAGGTTGGTTAATACATACTGCTGGCTAGGATAGGATATTCATGTTTATCCTCGTCAATGGGAAAACCAAGGGGGTTAACACCAGTGAAGAGGTTCGCATGCGTTCGGTTGAACCGGTTCTCGGAAAATCACCACCCGATTCTTGCTTTTTTACAGACATTAGAACTTTTAGGAAACCTGTTATTAGTAAGTACGATAATAAGAGAACCTGTTCTTAAAATTTTAAATCCGATCACTGTTTATCACATGGACAATCGTCAGATCTCCTTGCGCCCAAGCTAAGCTAGTACCTTGTGTTGTGTGTGATTTACACGTTCCTTCAACTCGACTTTTAGAAAACGTAAACTAAACTACCTCGTTCTATGGAAAACGAACGTTTTAAGCAGGATCATGTTTTATTTACGTGCAAGAATATATATACAAGAATCTGCACAGAAGACAGGGGAATAACTATAAGGACATACACAAATGTTATCCTATTTTATTCACTACATCCTGTTCGTATACGGCACCACATAAGAAAGTGGAAGTAGGAAAAAGGAAAATGTGGCAGCTAACAGATAAATAATATATTTATCCACTGTGGTGGATTAAAGGAAAATACAGGAATGCTGGTATCTTTATAGGTGTGTGGAATAGTCAGATCGCCTTGTGTAGTTGAATTCTTCAGAATTCTTGTTAATGGTGGTTTTATTGCTGTTTGCACATTTCCTCATTCTCTTTGTTTTCTGGTTCATGTGGGACAGTTGCTGCTGCCACTGCTTGAGGAAATAGAGGCAGGGTTAATAAATGATGGCTATATTTGCACTAAATAATATGCCGCAATATTGACAGACTGGTATTAAAGTTGTATACTTTTCTGATTAGCCTTCTAATTATTTAATTTCTGGTGTCTTATACTTGCTGAACCATACAGCATAATAATTAGTTAATGTTAAAACATTGTTGAAATAGTTAAATTGACAATAAAGCTAAAGATTTTTTAGTTCATACATGTTAATCATCATATTTCAGAAGCTTTTTTCGATTGAGCAAATAGACCGATTGAAGCTTAATATGCACATTAGTATTAGATATCTCATGCAAGTAAAACCAACTTTATACAAAATAATAAACCAACTTTATACAACAGGATGTATATAATACAGATCTAATGAATTTTAATGTATTGAAATCACCTTGAGTTTGAGGGGCTGGTTGATCTGTATTTTGTTTGTGTTTGAGTGCTCTTAAGTATCGACGGAATTTGTTATTGTCATCCAGCAGCTTCTGGTTTTCAGCTCTGTGAGTTGTGCATGTTACAATGTTTGTACATTATTAAATTCAATTCAAATTGGGAATAAGTAATCAGTGCCGGAATAGCAATTTTGCCTACTTTGTAAGTCAATTAAATCAAGTATCCATATTTTTCTATTATTTTAAGAAAAAAACAAAATTCTTTGTGTGCTTATATTTTAGAAGAAAAGCATTTTACGTTAATTCAAAACAACAACAAAAAAGGTTTTAGAACAGAAACCATACAAATGGAAATGGTGGAAATGTTCACAAAGCATAATACCAACAATATAAGAATCTTCTTTTTTGAATCATAAATAATAAAAATATTCAAAAAAGAATCAGACAAACCTTCGTTTGGCATCGATGTCCTTGTACTTTGCGAGTTCCTTCTCCATCTCCCTGTATTCCCTCTGCATGACATCCAACTTGGTGAGGTGGACGATTCCTCCCGGAGCGATCTTCGTCGATGACCGGGTCGACATCCGGGTGTTTGTGCTGACTGCGATGTGTTGGGGGGGGGGTGGAGGGAGTTAGGGGGGACTACATTTTGTTATGGGATTTAAACAGAAGGTTAAAACATTGTATATAACATTAAAAAATCAGTTTAAAGTTAACAACCTTAGGGGTATGGTTGTAAGTTAATCCCAACTGGTTTTTGGGGTTTTTCTATATAAAAAAATAAACTGTAAACATCATTTAAAATTCTCCCAAAATTTGGTGAATGTTTTTAACAAAGTACATAAAGTTTCATTAAAAATATGGAAAAAAATTATTTCAAAGAAAATTACGAGAGTTAAAATCAATTAAATTACTTACTGCTTTCGTCATGTTTAGCAACCTCTATACGAAGCTGTTCCTTCAATCTGAACATCTTTGTGTCGCTCTGTTGTAACTTGTCTTTCATATCTTGAATCCTGGCAACAACTATCTTATTCCAGTTTTCTTCAACTTTAGAGTATTTTTTATTTGGTAAGTTACTTGGGTGTGTTTTTGGATTTTATATTATTTACAAGTACAAAATAAATGTAATCAACATAATATACATACTGCTGTTGGAACTCTTGAGTGGATTTTTTCATCTGTTCTTTCAAGGAGGAAATCTGTTTGGTGGTTGAAGACTGGTCACTTGATTTGGTTGTCTGGGGGATGAGGGTTCATTTTAGTAATGTTCTTCCAGGTAGAAATATGATACAATGCATAGCATGGCCCGGGTGGTAAGACAGTAGGATCGGAAACCGAAATTTGGCTTTAATAGTCTAGATACTGCTAAAGAAATATTATGAATTCAAATAACCAGTAATTGGGAAACCGTTTATTCGAATGTGGATGTCTTATTAGATGCCACCAAGTTGGATAGGTGGTTTTGACATACAAATTTACACCGATATTTATTCATTTGGATAGGGAATCCCAACTAGTATGTTGCGATTACTTATAGCCTCGTAGTTAAAGCAGTAAATAACCAATCGGACACTTAATGTGGTACCAACTATGATATCAGTCGGTGATTAGAGTGACGTATTACAATAACAATTTTCATACAACAATATACACAATACAGTTCACTATGTAATTTGTACTAAAATGAATGTAAATTTAGACTTTTCCTTATTCCCACCTTTCTCAATTCATCCATTTCATCATCCATTTTATCCATGGCGGTCTCCAAATCTTTGCATCTGTTTGACCAAGCCTGAAACAGCAAGTATATTGGGTTGATATTGGCAGTTTAGGAAGAGTATCTGCACTGGGTAAGAAATATTTATTATAGGTCATATAAATATATTTGTTTTTTTAACAAATATACTAGTAAAATTAAGCATTCTTTAATGTACCATTACCACAACATTTAAGTAGATAGTACTGCATATTAGCTAGAAATCTACTAACCAAGTTCGTCATTTTGTTGTCATTTATTTCTTTTGCTTGTTCCTTGTTCACCTGTAATTTATTTCAATCGAATAGTTTGTATTGTGCATGTAGTAGCTAATCCAGTGCCAATTAAAACTAACGAATATAATCCATCTATCGTAAAGCACAATTTTTGTTTCATTTTTCACCAATTTTTTACAGACTTATTTAATGCTGTTGCTTATATATCTGCAATATTACAATATTATATCTGTGCTGCATATTGCTTGTGACTGTAAATATATAATTGTACTAACTATATTTGGTGACAGAATCTGATTATGTAATAATTAGAAATATTAACCAATAATCAATCACTCTATATGTGAACAATTTTTCAACCATAGATCAATCAGTACATAATATATATGATTGATATTTAGTGAGGGTTATTTAAGCTTAAGTAAATCTCACCTTTTTAAGTTCTTCTAATTCTTTTGCCATCTGAAATAAAACAAAACAATGCAAATCATTGTGTTTTTAAAGCTTTTATAAATTAAATAAAAAAGTTTCACAGAAAACAGTGCATTTTTTGCTGCTCGATTTGTAGTAAATTGTCTTTTGCACAACTAAAATTGCACACTTTGAAAGCAAATTCGATTTTATCGTAGCCATAGCCACCAACCATACTTTCGTAATTAATAACAAATTCAGAAATGCAACTAATTTATTATTAATGGAAATAACCAAAATTTAAATGTAAACTCATATTTCGATATTCTGGAAATTTTGATCCAAACTTACTTGGGACCCCCCAGCTGCAATTTCCGATTTATTCTTGGATCTCCTTGCCATTGACTCCTGTTCACTCAATTTCGTTTTAAGTTTGGCCACGTTTTCCTTGTGGACCTTCAAAAATCATTAAGCTTTGGTTTTATTCAGTATTTAGTGATTTTCTAGCTCTTCTATTAAAAGCAAAACATAGATTTTAGCACAGAATACATATAAACGGAAGCCAATAAACCTTACAACAGCAATTTTTTTTTAGTCATCGTGTTTTGTAAAATGAGGTCAGACCTTTACCATCTACAGATCAAAGTAGCCAAATAAAATTTAAACTTTAAACGCTGGTATTTCATTTGTCTGCTCCGAAATTTCACCTTTCTCAATTCATCCATCTCATCATCCATTTTATCCATGGCGGTCTCCAAATCTTTGCATCTGTTTGACCAAGCCTAAAACAGCAAGTATATTGGGGTTGATATTGGCAGCAGCAAGAGAAAGAACACTGAATAATAAGTACACCACATGAGATAAGGGCAATGACCTAATGGCATTACAAACTCACTATATTACAAGTGGCAGCATTTAAACATTCATTTAAAAGACCAATATGCCTAACACTACAATGTAGTCATATAAAATATGTTTGTAAAAGTGATTAGATGAACAATCTTACCAGGTCTGTCATATTCTTGTCACTTATTTCTTTTTCTTGGTCCTTGTTAACCTTTTAATTATTTTTAAATTGTTTTTGTTAAATATTACCAATATACAAATAAAGGAATTGTTAATGTAACTTTTTATTGCTTTGTTTTTATTCAATATTCTGGTGCAGAGACTAAAGATACACTTTCAGGTAAAATAGATAAATATATAGACTAAAAATAATGCTGTAGTAATTTTTGTTTCCATGTACTAAATTTACAGATTTGAATAAGGTTACAAACATATTGCAGTGAGACCAAATTAAAAGTTACACAACAATTCCCATGTTGCAGACTTCCATGTGTAACAGGCATCAACTGTTTAGATATAGCAGACCATCTTCAAAGGCAAAAAAATGTATGCCGGTTGCAGAGGAAAAAACTTTTTTTAACGTTTAGTGTCAGACAAAGAATGATGAACATCTTTTTAGGAAAAAAACTCAAATGAGAATTAAATCATCATTACCAACATTAAACCAAATTTACCTTTTCCAGCTTCTCCAGTTTTTCTTGGATTTTGTTACATTCCTTCGTTTTGTCGAGAAGCTTTTGGGTGGTTCTGCCCAAGGCTTCCTTGTGTTGCTGTACTTCCTGCGAGGAAATCTATTTTATACTAAACTGCTGGTTTAAACATGGATGTAGTTTAAAATGGAGGTGTCTTTGGATATGAAAATCACTGGTAAGTATAGGGTATTCTTAAATAGGGTTGCATTAAAATATGATAAGCACTGGTAACCATGGTGATATCTTAAAATAAGGAGTACATGAAAATATGATAATCCCCTTTTAAATTAGGGTGCATTTGAAGATGGTGTCGGAAATTGCTTAAAAAGCGGGATTTTCACAGTGTTTTTTTACAAAAGAGATTTTTTACAAAAAAGTTAAGCAAATGTAGCTTGTTTAAATCATACCAGACTCGCTGCTGAGACATTCTCCAATTTATCTTTGTATTCGCCAGCTAAGGTAATCTGCTCTTTTAACTTTCTCTCCAGTGTCTCCATATTTTCTTCATAAGTCTAGAAGAAAAAAGTGTTGTTGATGGAAGGACAGTATCTAGCTGAAGGATAGTTATTGGTAGTGCACTGACCCAAAGTTTAATAATAGAAGGAAAGATGCACTGCGAATTTTAACCAGTGTATTGTAACTAAATTCATATCGCACTTACAGCTGAAACACACAAAATAGTTTTCAGTAAAGTAAAAAAAAATGATTCATTAACGTCTAATAGTGAACTGCAATCTCGATTCTCCTGCACAATATGAGAACTGAATAAAGTGATCGATTCTTTTCTACAAAAAATTGGTTTAATAAATTTACAAACCCTTACCTTCATAACATCTCTATTCTTTCTCAATTTAGAAACCGATGCTTCATTTTCAGCCTAAATCAACACAATTAGCAACTTACTGCTGTACTGTAATAAAAAAAAGAGAAAACAGCAAAATTTACCTGCGACTTTTTAGCAGCGTCGAGCTGAGCTTGCAGCATCTTACACATCATTGTTTTTTCATTGATCTCCTTTGTTGCCTGCGACAACATGGCTTTGTGCTCCTGCATTTTGTTGTTTGAAATCTGGAAGTTAAATATGGGTGGAAAATTTAGCTGCAAGGGTTAAAATACTTGGACAAAGTTAAGGTAAATATTTCAGTACAAGAATAGCTGGATCATAATTTACTTTGGAGTGGACACTTCTACACATTAAAACAAATTGCATTCCAAAACATTTTAACTTGAAGTCTTTACTTGATTGATAGAATATTCTATACAATCCTATGCAGTGTGCTATAAGGGCTGCACCATCCGAGGTATAAAAAACCACAATACTCACTGTTTCTGCTTGCTCTGCAATCTCCAATTTCGAATTAGCTGCAACCATTTCAATTTGCTTATTCAGTTGACCATGAGTTTTCCTCATTTCTGCCACTGTTTTTGTCAGATCATCGATCTATTAAACATAAAGGAAATAATACAGATATTTCCAAATGATCCCTTATTTTGTAATTGAAATCTGAAATGATGTGTATATTGGGTTATTGAGACTATTACCTAAGAAATCCTTGCATTATTCATGAAAGAATACAGATTTCAACACAAACATACCATCTGTTCCTTTTCGGTAACAAGAAGATTAGATTTGTTACACTTTTCTTCCATTTGTTCTCTCTGAGCATTGAACTTTTCATTTTCCGAAGAAAGCTGTTGTAAGAACAGAAAAATTAAACTCAAAAATATTGCTGGCAACTGCCGCAATATTGCAACAACCTGTTGTGTCAGGGCTTCGTTCTCAAGTTCCATTCTTGCCACCTGATTTCCGAAATCTCTTATTTTCTCTGCATCCGAGGTGATGATGTGCTGATCGCTCTGCACTTTCTCCTGCAGTTCGGACAACTTTACCTGCAATATGTGGAGAAGTTTCTACTGAACTTTTATAAGGGTTCACATTAAAGTTAATTAAAAAACGTCTAAGAAGCTGGCATTTGGTGCTTTCTGTGGGCAATCTAAAACTTAGTGACTGTGGACGTGTATGATAGGAGGTTCTTTTTAATATATTTTGTGTGTTGTGTAATGCTTTTGGTATAAATACCAAGCTATATTTTATGTAAATCAAAAGAATTGGTGCTTTCTTTGTCATAAACAACTGGTAGTAATTTTAACGAATTAAATGAGTCAAAACTTGGCCAATTTACCCATTGAAGAAAATTAGAAAACAATTATGTTATACACATCAGTTATTACTTACATTTAAATCATCAACAGTTTTCTTCTCATTGTCTTTTATTTTAGTAACCAACTCATGAGATTGATTTAATTTGGCTTTTAATTTATCACATTTTTCCTGCAATTCAGATAATTCCAAATCACTTTGTGTAGAAGCTTTCATCTCTGACTGAAGACAATTTAATTCTGATTTTAGGCTCGAAATTTCATTTTCTTTGCCTTCAACCAGTAATTGGAATTCTTCCTGTGCTCTCTGGCTGGCTTGATGTAGATGAGCAACGTCTTCAGCCAGAGTTTTGTTTTCTGCGTCTTTTTGGTCGCAATTTTCTTGCAACTCCTCCAAATTTTGGAGAAGTTTGTTCATTTTGTCGGAGCAGGTAAAATTCTGCTCAAGCTCAGATTTTAATTCATTCAATTTTGCTTCATTCATTTTCGATTGATTTTCCAATTCCTCCTTCAGTAACTGTAGTTCAGAGGTAAGCGATTCGCATTTAGATCTCTTCTCTTCCAAGTCCAACTTTGTGAATGCCAAAGAGTCTTCTAGCTCTTTTATAACCTCTGAATCAACCTCTTTACTCTGCTCCTCCGAAATTTTCAACTTGAGATTTTCGTTCTCATCCTGTAATTTCTGCTGTTCTTCACTCAGCTGGGAAAACTGTTGGTACAGAATGATAAAGTTTTTCTCAACTTCAGATAAATTCTCTTGATCCTCGAGAAGCTTCATCAGCTCCGATTTATCATCAGTAAGACAACACTTGAGATCGCTGATCTCATATTGAAGTGCTTCCACCATCCTCTTCTGCTGTTCCAAAGATGCGGAGGAACTTTCCAAATCTGCGGTTTTCACGACAAGCTCTTCCTCAAATATTTGTTTCTGTTCCTCAGTTCGATGAAGGTCATCAGTTTTTTCATCCAAGCTCTTCTGTACTTGTTCCAGTTCTTCTTGTATCAATTTAGTCGTCTCATTAAGTGCAGACACTTCATTAATCTTCCGTTTATGCTCCAACTTCAAGATATCAATTTCTTCCTTCAGATTGGAGACCTTCTCCTCGCAAATCCTATGATCACCATCCGGCTCCATAAGTTGATCTTTCAAGATCTTTACCTGCTGTTGAGCCTGATCCAGCTTTACCTCCAGATCATTGATTTGTTCTTGCTTCTCTTCAATGGAGCTTTCAGCAAGACCAGCTCTTTCCAGTGCATCTGTTTCAGAGGTTTTTGTGTATTTCAAATCAGACTCCAAAGACTGAATTTCACACTTGGACTTCACCAAGCTTTCTTTTAACTCCGTAACCTCATTCATCAGCGACGTGTTATCGTTTTTCACTGTTTCCAGTTCGTTTTCAAGCGCTTCGTGTCTGGCTTTGATTTCTTGTGATTCTGCAACACTGGAGAGCAAAACATTCACCGAATTCCTCATCTCCGAAAGCTCCTCCTTGGTTTCATCCAACAAAACTTCATTGACTCGGTTCTTTTCATTGAAGACCGTCAGTTCATTTTGAAGAAATTGGACCATAGCTTCCTGGGATGCCAACTTTGACTCAAGAACTTCAATCTCACCAGATAATTCTGTTACATGTGCTTCCTTCTGCACCAATCTATCTTCTGCAGAAGCATGATCCTCTTGGGCCAAACGAAGTTGTTCTACAATGTGAGCATAATCTGATTTCAACTTTTCCGACGCCTGTTCCTGTTTTTCTTGGAGCGACGTAAAAGTTTCCAATCTTTGTTTCATATTTGTAAGCTCTTCATTTAGTTGAAGATTGGACGCGATATGACTTTCTTCCTTTTCAAGTGCTGAATCAAAATTGGCTTGTAGCTCTTTAACCTTCTCCTGCATCAATTGTAGCGATGATTCTTTTTCCAGTAGCTCCTCCTTTAACTGAGCTAACTCTTGTTCAAGATGATGACTTCTTTCATTACTTTCTTGATGTGGCTGTTCTTCCAAACTTTCCAGTTTTCTTTCCATTTCCTTAATATGTCTGTTTCTTTCTTCAATTTCCAATTCTTTCTCCTCCAATTGAGATTTCAACTCATTCAGGTGGCATTCAAGATCATTTCTTTGATTTAAATTTTCTTCCATACTTTCAAATTTCAGTTTCATTTCCGCAATTTCAAGTTCTTTGTTCTCCAGCTCAGATTTTAGATCTTCTAAGAACTCTGGATTACTTTCTTGAATCTGATTTCTTTCTAAACTTTCCAATTTCTGTTTCATCTCTTCAAGAAGTTGGTTTCTTTCTTCAAGTTCAAGCTCTTTGCTCTCTAAAGTTGATTTCAAATTGTGGATCATCCCAAGATGACTTATTTCATCCTTATTTTCTTCCATACCGAATTTCAATTCTTTGGGTTCAAGCTCTTTGCTCTCCAAGGCAGATTTCAGATCGTTGATGACAACCTCAGCATCAGGATCAACCTCGGGAGATCCCTGCTGTGGGGAGTCAACATCATTTTCCACGATGTTAAATCGAACGACTTTCCTCACATGTGGTTTGGGTGTTGGAAAAGCATTGTTAGATTCTTCCATATTGTTCTCAATTTCTTCATCATTTATCTCATTGTCCCCTGATTGT
The DNA here is from genome assembly GCA_000149265.1 of Ciona savignyi. NCBI lineage: Eukaryota > Metazoa > Chordata > Ascidiacea > Phlebobranchia > Cionidae > Ciona > Ciona savignyi. The sequence continues at coordinate 2,077,976 of CH003412.1, read as the reverse complement.
TGGGTGCATTGCGTTTGAACTTGTGCCTCTAATTTCACAATCGCCTCTTTGTATGATTCGATGTCCATACATAACGCTTCCGAATTCTGTTTCTCTTTATAAAGATCAC
>CH003412.1:2048076-2063248 GCA_000149265.1 Ciona savignyi | reverse complement strand
AGTCAAAATGGAAATAGTCATCTTTTCTATTGCAGGCAGTTAAAGTATGAGACAATGTTAAATTCTACTACACAGCAAGTAAGGTATAAATAAATTATAAGTAAGTAATAATAGTAGCAATACTGAGTGTTTAAATATATTTTTTAACCTACAGCTAACACAACAAATAAAGCAAATAATAAAACCATCAGCTTCAGTAAAGCAATCCAACAGTTAAGTAAAATAGTAAATTTCTGACCTTTTTTAGTCTTTTAGTCTGGACAAGTGTAAAAATAGAAAACACTAAATAAAGGCAGCTTTTTCTCACCTTTTGAATCATGTCAAATATATCCTGAACAGCAAGAGGGATAATACCAGGAGATTGAGTGTTGCCCAACATTGTGTACGTTTTCCCAGAGGAAGTTTGTCCGTACGCGAAAATTGTCCCTATAAAAAGTGAAATGATTGGTTAATGCTAATTATCTCTAAACTATCCATAAACAAACCATGAAATCCCTGCATAGCTGACTGAACAATAGGCTCTGCAACTTCCTCGTATACATCTCGCGTTGTTTCGTCATCACTGTAAACTCGATCTGTGGGGGCAATCAACGCAATTGGAATAAATTCCAATTTTATAATATGATTTGGCCATTAAGTTAACTAGGTTATCTCTGGGGTTAAGATTATATTGTGTGGAGCAGGGTTCAATTTTATGGTTTTACGGAATTTTACCTCTTTCCCCTATTTTATTCACATCTATAAACTAGGCGACGGTTCTGACAGCACAAATCCATCAAACATGTTTATGTCCTACCAAAGATGTAAGACTTCACTTTATCTCGATTGGACAGTAACTTGATTTGGTGCGTGTCCAACTCCCATTGTGCCTGGCAGCCAGATTCTCTGAAAAAAGTTCGACGGACATTTAAAAATATGTATTATAGTAAGCAGCTGGCAAATATACAGCAGTCAGTCAGTCACCACAATAATAAGGTGGCCAATACATTGCTCATACCTATTAATAAATGGCCTTGCTCTGATGCATACTTTTACACCGTCTTCATTATTTGCCATTACCGCAAAAAATGTTTTAAATCTTTACATAAGTTTTCTTAAAGGTTTTAGACTAACTCGCAACGATACATAGACGTTACCGCTAAACCTAAGCTGGGATACTTGTTGATGAAGTAAAGAAATAAAAATTAAAATTGGCGCCTACGAAACCATAGAAAAACAATATAATATAACGAATTCTGACTGGGGACCACTTGGCAAAACGTTGGCAATGTACGGTCGTGTGTCTGATTGGTTTACGGATTAACGCTACCGATACATATACCGAGTTTATAGAAAAAAACAATTCTAGTTACGAGCCCATCTTGGGTTCGAAACTTGACTCAATAAAAAAAAACGTTGGCCATAAAATAGGCATGAGAAAGTAACACCCGATTCGTGTGTGACTAAAAACAACAAAATTTCGACCAAATAAACCATTTTAACAACTATATAAATATATAATGACGTAAAAGTAAATTCATTGCACTCCTAAAGGATTTTTACACAAGTATCGTCGTAAAACTCATAATGGAAAGACGTGTGTTGTCTACTCATGAGGCACTTAACGGATATTGCCTGAGACTAGTTAAATGATGGGTTCTACCAAATCGAGGGAACGTCCAAATCACACACAACGCACTGCAACAGCTCCGGTAATCCGACGGTGGGCGCAAGGTAATCTGAGGATTAACCTATGTTAGCGCCCATTGCGTTTTCCCATTCAACAAACATGAATATCCTATCCTATGACCACATGGACTTTATATAGGCCTACCCGCTGTTGTGGTTTAAATGCACTACTTTTTTCAAGAAACTATATAGGCCTATACAACAAAAAGTTGACAACTATAAAATAACTTCGAAGGAACGTCTCATTCATACACAACACTGCAATAGCTCCGGTAAGCAAATGGTGGGCACGAGATACGGTTACCGTGTGAAAATGCCCTTGTGGCCGAATGGTTAACGCGACCGATACATATACCGACTCTTATACAACATCAAAAAACGGTCCTGATGACGAGCCCATCTTCGAAACTTGGCAATGTAAAATATGCCCCGTTTTCCCATTTACGGGAATACACATGTGTATATTCATGCATGAATATCCTAATCAATGTGTAGATTAAACCAACCAAACTGGTAAGCTCCAGCCTATAAAACCGGAAAAGAATAGATTGGAAATACTAAAAATATCCGGACTGATTGCACGTAATGTTTTACACAAATTCCGTTTGAATGGCCTTTTCCAAGGTAAAAATAAAAACGAATCATATTTTTTAAGCCAAAATTTTATACGGAATTCCGGATACCAGCTTCAACAATTTAAAAAACATCTTAGATTTTCTGTGGCATGATTTTGATCCTAGTCGAAAAAAGTAGAATAATGGCTAAACGCCTTCTGCGGTTTTCAAAACACAGGGAAAATAATGTATCTTTTACTGATTGAAGAGCTGTTCTAGCCCGACTACCGACTACTACCTGAGCAGGCGTGTCCTTCCTTTTATGACACACTTGGCAAAAAGATCCAATTTTTTTGAGATCATTTTAATATTCACATATAGGAGACCAGAAACATTCATTACCCAGCGAGCTGAATCTAAAACTGTGGGTAGAATGCTCGGCACTCTGGACACAGCCGGAAAAATAAACGTGAGCTATACGGAGCAAAAATATATCTTTACTCTTCTACTTCTAAAAGTGAGCCCCAAAAAACGTCAACAAAATCGTGCAGAATGAAGATGGCGTGGAAATAACAACAACGCAGATAGATTAACAAGTCGTACTTAAGATCTATCTTCTTTTTGCAATTAAATTTCAACCTTAACCTTTGCGCACAGCGACTGGTAACCCGGTTAATTCGTTACTGCGATTATGACATCAACCAGTATGAGAATAGGCGAAGATTTAGAAAAAAATGGCGGCGAGCAATCCAGGCGATGAAATCCGAAAAATGTTGATATAGGCGAAATGGGTACCAAAATGAAAGTTTAAAGGCACGCTTTGCTTTGCTGAGGCGTGTGGGTATTTGGCACATGCTTGAGTACATTTGCGCAATTTCACTAGCAGCGGCTGTTAACTTCCGAAGGTTGCGGGTTCAAATCTGAGTGGTGAAAAAAAAAACGATTACTGCGTAAAAAATACCATCGCCTTTAACAATTTCGTAGAAACAGAACGAACTCGGGAACGGCCAAAAAACGGGGAGGTTTAAGTCCTTAAGCATCGGATGAGCTGTTTATCAAATTGTTCATATCATCCGCAGAGTCTATGAGTCGGTCATCTTGGGCTTTTCGAATGCGGTCGATAACATACTGACGACGGTGGATCCATTCCTCCAGTTCATCCCGACCATGCGCAAAGGAGCAAGTGTTGTCGCTCGCAGGAAGAAAGTCGAACTCACAATTACCTTTTTCGTGCCTGTCAAATATATGGCAACTGTTTTATCGCTGCATTACATTATAAGAGAAGGGTTTAGAGCAGACATGGGCAACCCCTGGCACGCGTGCCGAACTTGGCACGCCAGCTCGTATTTCTGGCACGCTAGGTCAAGGAAATTAGATTATTTTCTTCAAAGATAATAACTTTAAAGTTGTTGTATTATTGGAGCTTTGGCCACGTGCATAAAATGTTTATTACCGTAAGTTGTGAAGTAAACATTTGATTATTTATTACCGTGTTATTGTTAGTTATGTCAGTTACACTTTACATCCTAATTTACTTTTCTTAGCAATTTGGGATACAAAATGTTATAAGGCTAAACTCGATGTACCATGTACCGGTAAGGTCATTCGGTATCGGTAAAGGTCATACGTGCATATTTCGGCAAGTAAAAAAAGACCGGTAAACTTATTTAACATAAGCGCATCGTTATGTTTATCAAATTGCGTTAATGAGAGTAAAAATTTATTGTTGAGCACTTTTTTTACCTGCCTTATGTTTGCCCTATCAGTAATAGTACAGCACTTTCTTATTTTGCAGTAAAGATGAAAATTAAAAGTCATTACTGCAAAAAGTTATTTCGTTAGGATCACCAGCTAGGAAACTTCAAACGGATGTACGAGATGTATTTAAAACTATTCAGACTTATATTTTGTTTGAAATAAAACTTGAACCTTTTTTAGAAAGTTTATTGTGAATGTTTTGTTATATTGTGTTTTCATTATTTTGGTAAATTTAGATCATTTTTTTTTTCAAAACATGCACCTTTAAGAATGAAAAAGAAATATGTTTTCACGAATTGTCAGTTGGCACGCGGAAGGATTTTTCCATTAATTTTAGCCGATTTTGGCACCCAGACCGAGAAAGGTTGCCCATACCTGGTTTAGAGCATTGAGACCTAGCAATGTTACTCTATAACTTGGGCTATTATGGTACGGAAAAGAAACTGAAGAAAAAAATATTTTGGTTTCTCCTAGTTTTAACACTAAATAAAACTATCTCTGTGAAACTGATACTTTTTTAAAGTTCCTAAAATCGTGGCATTGTCCAGTCACACACTACCAGAGTTTATCAGTTGTTTTTTTAAAGTCAGCGAATGAAAGAAGCAAACTGACCTATCACAAAGTTTATAATTTCCGCCTGGTTTTCTGAACTTCCAATGTCCGTCGCTGTCGGAGATTGCCCTGAGCTTGTGTTTCTCCGACGCACAGTGCTGCTCCCACTGCCGCTGCCCGTTGCACTCCTTGTCGCAGAGCCAGCAGTGATAAGAACTCTATAAGAGAAGAGGGAAAAAAGGAATAAATTTTCATTTTAGGTTGGAAATAATAAACTTTTCTCGTTTTAATTTAGTTGACTTAAATGGCAATATGCCCAGATGTTATTAATACTATGTATATACCATTTTACATCTCAGTTGGTTTTTTTCAACTAATTAGTTATTTTAAATAATTTATCATTAGACTAACTTTTTAAAAGCAAAAACAAAAATACAATATGTCTTTTTAGATACACCACTATACCTGATGAAGTGTAGTATCAGTTGGTAGAAGTATATTACTGGTGTCGGTGTTACTGCTATGGATCTTTGAAGATATTTTCCCGTGTTTGGTTTTCGTCAGCGCTTCGTACAACTCCTCAAGGTCTTTCACTGGATATAATAGAGAATAGGGAAGTGAAACAAATTTTATATACCGATAGTTCTGTGGGTGTGTGTGTGTGTGTCTACCGAGTTGCATATTATTTCGCTTGGTGGGGTATAAATTATCTTTTAAAAATGAATCTTAACCGCCCGATTCTACATTTTTACAGTGCTGAAAGAAGTAGTACTTCAGTCAGAAATAACTTAAATATATTCAACAAAGAACATGAAGTTTGCAAACAGCACAGTCTCGTCCGTTCAACAGACTAGTCCTGTGGGATAGTGCGTCGCCTTTTAGTCAGGTTGCGGGTAGGAAACTGGTCGTTGCTAGTCGGTTGTGTCATTGGAATAGAATTTACCCATCATTGCCTGAACCCAGCAGATTAATAGTTTTACTTACCAGATTAGTAGTTTTACGAACCCAGCAGATTAAAGGTTTTTATCAAAAGAATCATACACAACACAGTGCAATAGCTACGGTAGTCAGATGGTAAGCAAGGTAAGGTAACGGTTGCCCAGGTGTTAACCACCTTGGTTTATCCTATCACTAGATCAATAAGAAGGAAATAGTCAGACAATCAAGATCGGTTTTACGATAGAAATAAAACTTACAGCTATTGTCCCTGAGATACATCCAAATGTCCATTTCTTCCTGAGAATGAGCAAAGTTGCACTTCCCCGAGAACGCACAGCGCTTTTGGCGACGGAAATTTTCGCAAAGTTCGAATCTTACCGGAAGGTTCTGTGTGACATAAAAGTTACAAAGGTTCTAGAAATAAATAAGGCCTCAAGACAACAGCAGAAATCATTATCAACTGGGAAAGCTACAGGAAATAACACACTACAATTTCAGAAGAAAAAATGTACTGTTTGTTATTACCAGGTTAGTTTAAAATGTACAAAATGTCTCTACAAGATTGGATTATGCTGGCCATGGGTCAATATTACTCTTACTATATAACAAAGTTGGAAAATTAAAACACCGCAATACATAAATGTAATTCACATGTGTTTATGGCGGCAATGCAAGGCAACAGTCTGCGAAAAATTAAGACTTTTTAAAAAAGCATTTCAAGAAAAAAAAGGGACTGAACTTTGTAGAAAAAAGAGGAATTTGGCCTACTTTCCTGGTCACGGTGTGCAACTGGAGTGCCCACCTAATATAATGGATAATTTTAATTTTTTTCCTAATGCAGATGGGAGTTACCTTGTTTTTCAGGTAGGGCAGATCTCGGATTTGCACCCACACTCGCTTTGCAGTGTAAACGAGCGCCACTTTCTTGTTGGTGGTCCACGAGTGTTGAGCGCGAGCTGTGCAGTATTTCATCTCCTTCGCCGCTTCATTTATCTGTCCGTTCTTATGGCACAGTGAGCAGATGAACTTAACTTTCCACCTGCCAGTTTTTGGACAGAATTACGATAATTTCTGCTTGTGGTACAGTTTCGCATAAATACTAAATAGGGTAATTTTCTTTAAAATTAATTGAAAAGAAAACATTTATATTAAGAGAGCTCATAATTGTACTTACAGCATCCGCAGATTTTTATGACAATCAAGAAATGCAAATAAGCTATTTAAAGTCAGACAAGCAACCTTGAGCATGTAAAGACACTCTATAAAAAGTTTCTTTGATATTAACTAATTATATAAAAATACATTTATTAACCTATTATTTCGATTTTCTAAATAGAATATAACCCAGCCATTAAAACTTTAAACTAACTATAGTTTTCAAAACATAATAGACTTATGGTGCTGGATTTTAATCTAATGTTTTTAATTTCAGATATTTTGTACCTGAAAGTGCCAAGGTCGCCTTCTTCAGTGAAGAGCAGTGGGTTTTCTGTTTCTTTGCTGGTGGCTGTTTGTTTCTTGACGTGTTCGTGCGCTTGTCGTACAACTTCCGCTGCTTTTAAACTAAAAATTCATATCAACAATCAGGGCTACAATATGTAAACTTTTCCCAAGCGTTGGTAACCATCCAAAATATTTTAGGAGTGATTGTTTTATTTAAAAAATGAACTGGGGTTGTTGTTTAAAATCAAAATAGCATTGCAAACACTCTGTCCGACCGGTTAGTCTGGTGGTTTAGTGCGACGCCTTTCAACCGAAAGATTTTAAGTTCGAAACTCGTTGCTAACTAGTATGTCCTTGGGCAAGGCACTTTGCCTGTACCCAGCTGATTAATGGGTTCTACCAAATTAAAGAAACATGTCTATTATACAGAACACACTGCAATAGCTCCGGTAACTTGACGGTGGGCGCGAGGTGATCTGACGATTGCCCGTGTGATAACCCCCTTGGTTTTCCCATTCACGGGGATAAAAATAAATATCCTATCCAACATAATCAGATGTAACAGATACTTAATAAATATCCTGAAACAAACTAACTTTTCCTTGTCCATGATAGCCCAGATATCCCTCTCCACCAGGCTGTGGGCGAAGTGACATTCGTCCCCACGTGTGCATTGGAAGCGAATGGCGTGCCGACATAAGATGGCTTGTTGGGGCAAGCGGATTTCAGTGAAACGAACTGAGCTTTCACGCAGTATGTGGGTCTGAGTGGAGAGGGTTTGTAACGTACCGATATATGTATTCCTTTCATAGTCTGGTTTCTGAGGTTTGTCCTCTCAAAAAGTTAATGCTACAAATCTGTGATTAAGTACTACGCATTTAGACAATTTGTACAATTTCTAGTTCGCATTGATTAAACCACACACAATTTATAGTTGACTTGTTTAAGAAATTTCAAGTCAACTCACTAGCTGCTGATTTTCCTCGGTGTTCTTATGAGGATTTTCTTCTTTGTTACATTTGTTCGTTGTGCTCGAAAACATGCTGATGATACGCGGTTTGTTTTGGAAGCAGGCTCGGCAGAGGAAATCGAAAGTTCCTCGATGTTTGCAGATCACCAGACCAACCAGGGATAATTTCTTCACGTAGTTCATGTCCATAGATTTACAAAGCCACGCTCTAGTGTAAAAAAGGTAGAAAATAATTCAGCAATTCAGGTAAGCCTGATATACCTAGCCTTACTAAGTTGCATGTATGATATACAGTGGTACTATGCATGTGGATTGATACAATCCACACAACTTGAATACTGAATTACTGAATAGAATTGTAGGGTTGTAATTACAGAAGTCATTGGCCAATTCAGAAAGACACAGCAGTTAGCTTGGTGCGCCACACTTGCATTTCGTAAATTTACGACAGAGTGTGCATAGATCATAAACTGCTAATTGGTTAGTGTCTAGTTCGTTCTTTTCCATTGTAACCTTAGTTCTACAACAACTTTCGAAAAGCAAGAGTGCTCAAGAAACAGTAATTTCGTTATGTGGAAAATTCGGTGATGAAATTATTTAAATTAAACTTTTAATTTTCCATGTTTTTCCTAAATTGTTCGAGTATTTAGCATATTGTTTTGACTCCCCGTGCAAAGTGCGCCCATTCGTTTGTTAATTGGTCTCAGGTGCGCCACAAGGTCGAAAGATCGAGAACCTGAGGTTTAGGGACTTCCACAATTAAAAAAATTACTGTTTATCAATTATTAAGTTTACACATGCTACATGATGAAAATATAGGTGTGAATTGTGATCTATATATACATCTAGATGTGTCCATTTATTCAGACATACTCGACAATGATACTATCTATGGTGCACAACGCACATGTAAATTTCAGATTCAAATACTGACACAGTAGAAAAACAAACTTTACTGAATATGTGAAAACACTTTAAAATACTTAAATTGTTCTACAATTTTTTCAAAAGAAATTTAGGATTTAGCTAAAGTGTATCACGTAGAAGAAATTCATTACATAGTGAGGATTTTAAATTTTGGAAATACAAAACGGAGATTTTTGTGTTAAGCCTTACTCAGGAGTCATGGCACGACCTTTGGCACCTAAACAGGTGTTCGAATATAATTAAAAATTGTTTAAAAATATATTTAAATTTAAATACAAAATCAATGAAAAGCTTTTAGTAATCTTTGTTTGTTAAGTTCACACACAAAGCATCATTGCAGAATATTTTTCATGTAAACAAGTTCTGCTGTACTCTGTCATGTAAAAATTCCCCTTCATATTTTAAAATTGCATTTGGTAACACTTTAGGAGTTCCTGCTGCCATGATTAGACGCGGGGGACAACTCCAGACCAATTATCAAATGTTAATCAAAATTTTTATGAACACATTGCACATTCCATCTGGTGATATTGACAACATGACCTTTTAGCAAATTTCAAAATAGGCTTGCAAAATAATGAAAGACATACAAATGTACGATTAAAACTACAAAACACTTCATTACAAATCATACTTGAACCTACAATATCTTATATTTGATTTGTATGACTTGATGTAAGGAACGCATTCCACTGTATGTAAGGAATGCATTCAACGTACGACTTAAAAGTAAGGGACGCAACTACACTGTACGAAAATGCAAACCAAAAAATGTCAATTTCTATTCATTACTCTATTCATGAGTAAATTTATAAATCCTCCAAGAACAAAATTGGGCTTTAAATAATCTTATTGATTAGTTCTGGACAGCATTCATAATTATTGATGTTTGTGTATGCATACTTAATAATAGAGTTAAAAAACAAATTCCATCTCATTAGTGTGGCCTGGTGACCTATGAAAAAACATCTTTCAAGTTATTGATCACAATAAACAAGTGATCAAATTTGGATTATGCGACAGCCCTATTCATTTTAAAATAAGAGGTCAATTCAGCATTTCTGTTTTTATAAACCATATTTTTAATTTTTTCAGACTTTTTTTAAAACATAGGTTATTAAGTTTTATACAGATCATAAAATTAAACATCACAGTAACTTAAAATCCCAACATTTTTAAACAAGACAAGCCAGCTCAATTTAAAATTATTAATTTTAAACAAAAAATACCATTTAAAAAAAATAATCTGGGGATTTTTTGTGATGCAATATTGGCGTTAAGTAGTGTTAATTATTAATATCCCAAAGCAACATAAGCTAAGTATAGTCTGTATGTACAAACGCAATAATTAAACAAACTTGCACCATTGTATATATACTTAAAGGTTTAAAACTAATGCAATTGAATGGAACCTTGAAATATAGAAAGCAAACAAAACAACACTTGTACGTTAAGGGGAGGTCGACTGACATTTTCATATCTTTTACAACATATTTCAACAAGCATTACCAGTTTTCAGAAGTAATAGCAATAACCTTGGGTGGTGTACATTAGATCTTTAAACAAATTTTGTTTTTCAATAAGGCGATTAGCTAGTTTATTTTAAAGTTGCACCATTAGGCTAAAACTGCATAAATATTATATGTTTATTTATCTTGTCCATTATGCAATACTAAGGTGGCAAGAATGTTTCTTAAATCCCAGTATGCAATACAAAAACACCACCATCATAGAGTTTATGATAATAAATTTTAGTCTATAGGTCCAATTGGCTCTAACTGGTAACAGTACATGTACATCACAAAGTAAGTTAGTAAAATGGACCATAATTCTAAATTTAAAAAAGCCTCTTAATACAGTTTTAATTAAAGTTTAGGTATGGGTGGTCAGGTGGTAATGAATATAGGTTTGTTAATAATAATATGGTTTGATAAAGCTTTTCCAGATTCAAACAAAGGCAATGACCAGGCACTGTTTAATCTAGAGTGGGATGTTGCACAATCTGCCTCATATGCGGTTCCCGCATCCCTGTAAGAGCTTTGGCAACATAATCTAAGCATAAGATCATATCTATTGATAATATCTCTATATTGACTTTTTCATGCAGCAGGATCTGACGAGAGACAGCCACAAAATATTTTAGCTTCATTTCCAATCACAGACATAAAGTCAGAGGTGCTAGGGAAGCAAAACTGAATTTTGGCCTTAATTCTGTTTAATTTAACACAAATTAAATGATATTAACAGAACATCAAGCATGCTTACCACACAGACCTACATATATCACCCAAATGTGCAATTTTGCAGCCCTAGGTAAAACAACATGTTGCACCTATGTTTGAACCAACCTGTTTAGCATTCCCTTCCTTTCCAACGTCCAAACATCTATCTCCTCTTGGTTATAAGCGAAGGTGCACACTGCTGGGTAGGTGCAATCCTGGCCCGCCATCAGATCCTTGCAGATGTAGTATGGACCGTCATAGAGTTGAGCCTTCGACTGGGGCTGCGGTCGCGGACGTATTTTCAACCAGTCCTTGTTGCCGCGGCGACGGCAGAGCACAATGTTTTTGTAGCAAGAGTGAACAAGAGTCTCATCGTGTCTAATACAGAGGGGAATATTGAATTCAATGCAATGTATTTTGGAAGATCATTATGCTGGAAATTGTAGGATAAACTAAGCAAAAAAAAATTGTTTTAGTTATTACGATTAATACCGAAATTTAGTTAAAATGTAACTGAATCTGATTTTTAATTAAAAGATTGTATATTATCACAAAAACTGGGATATTTAATAATGAGTGAAACGGCAACAGCTTTACCAACTTAACTTAAGTAAATTTTCTATTTCGCGCTTAAAGTTTCAGTATGAAACGATTTTCCATACCAAATTATAAAGCTACGAAAACAAAATCATTGTACACAGGTACTGAGTGAAAAAAAATACAAACCTGAAATCAGTGACTCTGGGTCCAGTCCTTAACACACAGTCCGAGCATCCAAGTTTAAATTCATGAGTGTCGTGAAGCGGATTGCGCAATATCTCACTTAAAGAGTCATTGGATTGGTCGATTTCCGAAACATCGTTAACAATAGATGATGACGATGTACTACTAACAACTTCTGTAAACGAATTTTTTTCTTTTTTTCAGTTGTTTACAAAATAAAATAGTTTTTTATTTATCAAAATTACATTTTTTGCGGGAAACTTTATTGCAAAAGTTGTGTATATTTGTAGAAAATAATTCTAAAAAAAATTTAATTTGAAAAAATTTCAAAAAAAAGTAATATGAGTAAGAAAAAAAATAGCCTAATATGGTTTATAAAAGAGTACACTTTTTGTACCGATTTTTGTATAAAAAATCAGCCATTTGGAAAAGCTACTTATTAATAAAAAAAAAACAATCCAAACTACCAGAATCATGATTCAGTGCGGTGATTGTGGTTGGCAACTGCTTGGGAGACATGGGTGCTGGGTTAGTTGGGGGAATTCCCAACATTGCTGGCCCAAGGAACGAGCCAGTAAATCCCGCATTTGATGAAGCCGTAGGAAAGTGGGTGTAGCTTGATGAGCTGAGAGCTTGTTTACCTGTGTGGGAGGTTGGGTTTTGATGGGCGATTGTTTCCGTTTTTATGGTTGCCATTTAAGTATTTTTTAGATTTTATTTATTATTAACAAAATAGTTGACCACAAGAAAGAGAATGTTTGTAATTTCTTCAAACTTTTTAACCACTTTTACACAAAGTTGTTTTGATTAAATTTTTTTCCAAGTTTTTTTAAAATTGCATTGAATAATTGCACACACTGATACTGGTAACCAAATATTCCAAAATGAATAAGAGTGAGGTAACATTATACAATGGAATTAAACATTTTTTTCATTACCTGGAAAGTTTGGTTCACTAATTAATGAGTTGGGCCAAACTGAATTTGATGGAAGGGATTTCACTTTATTCTGGAAAAAAGAGGCAACAGTATGACAGAATTATATTTGTGATCTTACAAACAATATCAATCCACAATGTTAGTAGGTGGTACTTAAAACCAACTTACACTGGTTGTAGTTTTCAATTCTTCTTCTATTGCTCTTGCCAGCTCTTCGTCGATCGTGTTATCCACATTACCCCCATCACTCATGTTGTCCACCCCTGGAATTAAATTCGGGGGATTGTTCCAAGGACTCCCAGCACTGGAGGGATAAGAGTTGTTGGTGTTGATCTGGGGTCGACGGAATCCGATCGGAAGCGGCATGGACGACTCACGAAGACCATTCGTTTGCTCCATCGAAAAAAGAGCATCTTGGGAAAACAAAGAGGAATTTTGCGAGGACTGAAACGAGTTGTTTGGAAATAAGTTCTGTGTGGGACGCGAGATTGGTCCTGGATTATCAAGGAAGGAGCCGGAAAATCCAGGATAGCCTGAGCTGTTGCTGTTCTGGTTGAAGTAAGGTCGAAACTGGTTTCCGAGTGGTGAGAATGAGTCGTTTGGATGGAGTGGTTGGATCCCACCGCCGAGGAGTGAGCTCCCGTTTCCAAAGTTTGAATACTGGGGCAGGAATCCATTTAGTGCGTCGCCGGATCCGTTCACCCATCCACTTCTTGAAGAATTAAACCCGTCCATCGGGTTACGATGGAAGAAACTCGACGTAGATCGGTTTCTACCATCACCGATTGCCCCTTTGTTGTTGCTAAGCCCCAAAGATTGTTCCTCGTTCAAATTGCCCATGCTATGTTTTAGTATACTGCATAACTGCGCCGACTCCGCATCCTATACAAAAATAACCTGGTTAAGTTAGCCGATTACTAGGTAACATGTTATGTATGATTCATATAATTGTATATATGTGGCATATGCTATCATTTATATGTAGGTTTTAAATTAATATTAAAGTAATTGTTAGAATGACATTCCAATGTGACATCACTGAACACTACACATGAATCAGTAAGAAAATAATGCACTTACAAAGGAAGCGACTTGCGAAAATTTTAACATCAAAAACAAAGCGTCATTTCTTCTGCCACAGTTCACTAAACATCTTGCTTTGAATCTCAACGCTACTTGGTTGCTGCCATTGCTTAAGTTGAAAGCTGGAATATAAACATTACTATGAAGGCGGAAAATGAATTTGGAAAATTTTCAAAATCGAGTACTGCGGCATATTAGAATAATACTAGACAATCAATTGAAATCAACTGTAACATATATCAATAACATATACCAATAAATTAAACTAATTAATTCCATCTTTATGTTACAGACACTGACAAATCTTATATAACTTGGGGAATTACACCTGTCCCTAAAAATAGGTAATTGACTGGGTTTATATTTGTTATGTATGAAAATGGAATTTTATTTTTTAAATGAATCACAGGTCGGATATTTAAAGTATGTAAAAAGTTAAAAATATAACAAACCTTTTTCAGCATCTTCCAGTGCAGTCGTATTGTTTCCCTGAATTCAATGAATGATAAGTTTTATTTTAAGTTGTGTATAAGAACTTCATCATTAAAAAACGACAAAGCCAATACATTGAGTTGACATGCATTGTAAACAACATATAGCAACTACATACACAGCAAAAAGTAAGCAAAATGATTCTTCAAATATATTGGAAATTGGAAATTTCCATTGAAATATTTTGTGAAAAAATAGCTTACTAAATAAACGTGTTTGCACAACTGTAAAATTAACTAATTTGGATATTTGCACTTAAAAAGCACATTAAACTGAACTTTGTGTTTAAACTTCAAAATGCAGCACATGTTTAAAATTAGCCTTTTTATGTTAGTTTACAAGAAAAACACATTTTTTTAGGGATGTAAGTGAAGGGAGAATAGTAGAATAATCGAATATTGTAAAATCATTCTAAACCACCGGTAGTAGTTTTAAACTTATAATTTTGAATTAACTCTTTCCCTCCCAACTCGCCATATATGGCGAGTTGGTGGGAAAACATGGTATCCCCGTCTGTCCATAAATGGATACAAATCTAAAAAACGATTTCTCCGCAATGCGTAATGGTAAAGACCTCAGCTATTGCTCATTCGATCAAGGAAACCCTATATTTTATTCTCTGTGATTATCGTGGAGAAATATTAAAAATGCGAGGAGTGATAGCCTTTCTTTTTTCAAGGCTTCGCCTCTTATTTCTATCGATTTTACACGAATTTACACGTGACTAACTCAGCCAATACGAGTCGTGTTAACTTGCAGAGAAGCTCTTTTTGTCAAGCAAGTCTTTCTTTACATTCTCTGTAAATTACGTGCCGTTGAAATAACAAACGACAGCGTTGGTGACGTTTTCGCCACGGGCGGTACGCCGCGTGTTCACCAAAGCATGAACCCGGCTGTGCCTGC
>CH003412.1:1994494-2046398 GCA_000149265.1 Ciona savignyi | reverse complement strand
ATGTGACAGTTGGTTACATTTTGATATAAAGTGCCAAAAGCTTGTTTGTTTATAATAAATTAATATAACAAAACTTCTTAGGTCTCAAGTTATAATTTTACACTACAAACATTTAAGAAACCTATAGTACATTATGCTTAAAAATATTATCATTTTAGGATACCATTCGTCCAAGTAAAAATATTGAGCAAAAAATAATCTTGATGGTAAACATTGCTAGATTATTAGTAAAATAATAACCATGTGCTACTTATACAGGCCACAGTATTACTAACCTCGTACAGCTCAGCACTACCACTCCAAGGCATCGGTGACCTATAAATAGAATATTATGAGATATATTGCCATCCCACGTAACCACAGTGCTATGTCTTACCCAATTAAGACAACTTTTTAAATAAATAAACAAGAAACAAGTGAAACAAGCTAAAGATTCAACAAATATCAAATGCAGAATTTTGTAACCTATTTTAGAATGAGAACTCGATACCCAAAATCTGTTTAACATTACTGTAAAAATAGGCACTGATAAAAATATATTGCTAACATGTAACATAGTAGATGTAATAATGAAAAACACAAATTAGTCGTTCCACTATAATTTAAAAAAATAAGCTTGGAAAACTTCATCATAATCACTCTTAGAATTAGCAGGCAATAGACCTTCACCTAAAAATTAATTCACCTAAAAATTAAATACAAAATTTTAAGGTTGCAGGCTTAAACAGTTCAAAGGTTATGGGCTTATGACATCCTAAAAAGTCGGTCACACAAGGGCTTGTTGTAGGTAAGAATGCCAAAATTTAAGGTATGGGCGTAAACAGATCTAACATCCAATTTATTCATAAAATCAGGTTTTTGAATTGTGTAACAAGAACAGCCCCATTGCAAGAGAGGGTACCGTTATATCAATATGCAAGACAGTTTCAGATGTAAGTTTTGTTAACATTAGAAGAAGCTTTAAATCTTCCAGTATGTAAAAAATAGCATTTAAAATAACATTTTAAGAACATATATTTTTTCAGTGAAAATTTTTCCGCTTAAATGTTTGAATTTAAAGTTTTACAGTCTAAAATGTAGTAGCTTCAATAACTTTATTTATTGCCCATAAAAAAAATATTTTAAACAGTATAATACCGAATAGTTTCTGACAATCCTGAAATTAAATTACGTAAGAAAGCGATGGTGCAATTTATTAATACATCTGAAGGTAAACACAGACCACACATCTATCCAGGCGCCTGACTCTTAAAAAATGAGGTTAGGATAAACATTTGCTTAGAATAAAATGGGCAAAACTCGCCTTTCGTTTCTATAAGTAATTAAGTCTTATTTCTTCAGGAAAACAGTGGACGCACTGCGACAAATTCAGTACAATTAAACGCATCCCCTAAAAATGGAAGCCGTATTTGGTATTTGCGTCACTTTCCACAGTTTCCACAGTATAAATTTCCATATTATAAGAAAATTATGGACCCTTCTAAAATAATTTTAAAATTTAGTTTTAACTGATTTTTGATTCTTTTTGAATATAAATTAGATATTAAATTTGGCAATATAAAGTCTTAAACACCTTAATAACAATTTCCAGCAATATTCCTCTATGTGTGTTGTTAAAAATTAAATGGAATAAGTCTCCAGATTTGCACTTAAATTTACTCATAAAGGCATCAGGGAATTAGACTAAATGCAGCTGGGGCGTGAATGAAAAAATATCGGCAGTATGATCAAGTCAAGAGTACGAAATTCTACTTTTTTATATAAATCATCTCTGTTTGCAAGGTGTTGTAAAGGGAAATATATATATGTTATGCAGACCTCTACATTTGTCACTTTAATCAGTAGATAATCACATCCTATGTTTAGATATCAAATTACATTAATAGCTAACTGTGGTAGGTAAATCACAGTAATTATACTGTACTTGTATCTCTCTCTATATATATGTATATATTATATATATATGTTTTTTCCTAGTGTGTATATATATATATGCAATTTCGGGTGTATAACTACATTTATCTATGTTATTGTGCCTCCATACAGCCCTTAAAGAGCTATAGGAACCAAATAATATATATAGTAAATTGTATTAAACAATGAGATTTAACAGACATTAACCTTAATTCACATAACTAAGTTAAATGGCTATATTTAATAGTCGAATCTTATGAGAACATTTTATCCCAAATTAAATGTTTACATTTCAACACACAGTACACACTAACACATCGATTAAACTTTACTAGTTTCCTAGAATTCCTATAGTAAAGCTTACTGTAGAAAATTAATTGTATAGCATACAATTTTTTAAATTGGTCTTCCAAGAAAATGGGAATAAATAAATGTAGAAATGACTTTTTAAAACTGGAACTGAAAATGTGTTGGACAGACTTTAATAAGACAGTATGCGTCTGGGTGTACGTTTTACAATAACAGGTGTAAGTAATATAAAGAGAACTCACTGCAAGAACTTAAGTCCCTGCTGTATTCTTTTCTTCCTTCCTTCCCTAGGTTCATGTGGGTTGTCTAAAGTTGGATGAACTGCAGATGGGACATTTGCACCACTCGTTGGAGCAGCACTCCCCAAACTAAAAACAAATATAGAACATTGTGGTTTGGAAGGCCATTTAAAGTGATGCTAAATTGGCACTTGATCCCATATCGAATATCTGTGTTTAACAAGGTAGAATATTTATGCATACACCATTACAAAAATCAGTACCACCTCTGGTATTTTAGTAGACAAAAAATGGAAAAGTAAAAATACATTATAATTCCTTTACACGATGTCATCTTTGGTATGATATTGCATGTAAAATTATAATAACATTGTTATATTTTCAACCTTATAGCAGGTGCAGGAGCAGCTGTAGATAATGCAGAACTAGAAACAACAGTCAAATCTGATTTATCTATGACAGTTTCGTCAATTGAATTTTGTGATGAAATCCCATTCGTCATATAGGTTGCCGTGGTTGGCTCATTCTCTGCCTCCAATTTCGAAACTGAATTTGATTTTTCATCTGAAAAAAATGTTATAAGAAATCAAAAAGCAGTAGGCTTTTACCTTTTCATTATTTTAATTTAGATAATCTGTGTGTAAATTTGTTTTGTTGTGTTGCAAGTGAGTATTTGGTAATAAATGTTTGCAGGATTGGTTATTGTGTTGGATTTTTGATTTAAATCACACTTATTATGTACAAATACCATTAGGATTGCTATTTAAATAAAATGTAACATCATGTTTTAACTTTATGCTCCATAACATTTTTAGAGTAACACAAAATCCATTTAAAAATCTAGATACCCATGATTAAAAATACTTTTAATTGATTTTAACAGCTTTCCATAAATAAATTATTTAAATTGCTTTTCGCATATATATTATATATGTGTTAACAGATTAAATTCAACTAGGGACTAATGTAGGAGGAATATCTTTCTAAAATTTACATTGTTGTATTCCAAGAGTTAGATTTCTAATCTTGTTCAAACACTGTGTCAATAATACAAAAAAAAACATAACAAACTTTGCATAGTACTTTTCATTACTATATACAAAAGTAAAAATAGCTGGTGTTTTGATTTTGGTGCTTAATATCGTCAGCATGTATTAGCCCTGGTTGTACTATTTATCAACACAACTATACAGAATTTTTACCGTTATGTTGTTCTGATGAATTTTCAGAACTTGATTTTATCACTGGAAAAATGTCGCTTGATTTCCATTCTTTTGGGGTTGTTTTAGGCCAATTATTAGGAGGTCGGTTGTTATTATTAGCAAGCTCGACCGATAAAACATTTCCGCGATAAATTTCTCCGCTGAGATTACGGACGGCATTCGTAGCCATTGACGGAAAACGCATATGGACCACCGCTTGGTCATTAGTTATCCGACACAACGTCACAGTTCCAAATTTCTTGAAAAGCTTATGTAAATCCTGAGGGTTAGTGCCGCGCGGCAAATTCTTCACAGTCAGCTGGCAGGACTTCATTGATCGCGAGGTCGACATTTCAACGCTTAATTTACTTCCGGAGAGATCAAACTTGTCCAGCGCAACGATTGCTTTCTGGGCTTCCAATTCATTAGACATGTGAACAAAACCATAGTCTCGTAAAATGTCGCAGTCAGAAACGGTTCCATATCGTTCAAATAATTCACGAAGTTGTATAGGTGATACTGTTGGGGCAAGTCGCCCAACAAAGATCTTGACCATTGTACCCTATAAAAACATTGAATTTTTTACTGGTATATAGGAATCAATAAGGTTACTAAATTACACTCATATTACATTATTGTTTATTTATATTAGGTTAGTAATTATCTTTAATTTCCTTTCTTGTTTTTCGTGCTAATAATTTACAGTTTTAAATGTCCTACAACTACAGTAGAAGATAATAATAGCATGCATGGCAACTAACTTTTCTGGTGGCACACATTTTTTGTAAACAACTACGTTTAATGCTTTTAAACAATAATCTCCCATTTTTAACGTGACCACAATATCTCATCAAAATCAGCAACCCTTCTCATATCGAGCAAATGGTATTAGCATAGTAATATTTAAGAAATAAAGCAAGATTTTTTTAAATTGATGCATAAAATCAACTTAAGATTTCATAAAATCAATCTGTAACACTATCACCCAGCACAATCCTGAACAGAAGTATTATTTAAAGAAAAATTCAACCGTGGGTCTTATACGATATAAACTATGACATGATTATCATACTCGTATGATTTTAAACAGACTATTGTGGCTTTTTAAGAATAATTCTTTGATCTGTCTATATTTCTTATATTTAACTATTCCAAGTATGGCAAAATTTGGCGCGCTGTTAGTAAAACTCAATCTCAAAATATAAATTTACACTAAACAAGTCAACCGTATCTTGTTTCTGCGAAATTCAACAGAAAAGATTTCCCCAATTTTGCTTATCTATACACCGATTGGTGTCGATATTGCAACCATTTAACCATTTTATGAAAAAGGTAAATCGGTGATCAAGGGTACCGTAGTTTATTTTTGGTAAGATAATCTATTTATATAGTCATTTATAAATAAAAATAGACTTATTGGAGAGCCTATAATTGGGTCGCAACTTTGCCCGTTTTAAAAAAGAAACATCGTGGTATAGAGAATTAAGCTAAAAAATTTAAAAATTTTAAAATAATTAACGGGGATGAGTAAAATCATTTGCAGAAACACTTATATTGTTTCCCTAAAAGAATCCTTGTTTTAATTAGTTTTGGCTCTCCTGTGATTTACCGGCCTCGGTTATTGGAGTTAAAGCGCTCGAGATTTGAGATTACACCTTAACAATAGGATAAAGAAAACAAAGAATGACCTTTCCAGAGCTCGAATTACGAGTTTCCATATTAAATCGGCTTTATCACTTCGATAAGGTCAACAAACTACGTTTATTATTACAAGACGTGCTCTGTCACGGTGGTTCATAGTGCTTTTTATTATTTGTTTAGCGTAGTTTTGTAAAAGTGGTTACAGTAGTATAGAAGAATAAACTTTACAAAATAGCATAATGCATACTTATGAATGCAACCGATGTGGTAACAAGTTCGGTAGTCCCGCAGCTGTCAGAATTCATTTGCGTAAAGTACATTTCCACAAGAAATTGTGTGACAAATGCGGAAAGGAAGTGTACAACAAAAAATTTAAAGTAAGAAAACTATTAAAAATAGTTTTTTTACTTATGCTGTCAAATGACAAGTGCCATTGTCCCGTAGGTTTAATTCTTAAATAATGTTTGTTCGAATTCAAGCCGAATCCCACAACCTGTGATCAACTTTATTGTGCCGTCATAAACTATGCAGGATAGCGTGTATTCATACTTGTTTTTACGCACAATTGCTTTGACATTCTTGTGTATAGCACTTATGGTTAAAGAATCAGCCTGTTTGGAATAGATTAATTGATAGGTTAATTGGGGAGTTACTTCAGGTGAGTATTTTTAGCTAGTCCGTTCTTTCTAATTGTAGACATTTATATTATATAGATATTGCCGCTATACATATGTTCTGTATCGTTGCGTTGTGTGTGTGGCATAACTAGTTTCCATGAAAGACAATCATGAAAATGGTCACGAATACCATTTTCAGACTAGCGTAAATTATGTATCGTTCCAAATTGCTAAATTTATTATGCTTTTAACAGAGTCATGCTGTCGAGCAGCACCCATACGAATTACCTGCAATTTACAAGCCACCTCCAAGGACTGTTTGTCGGATCATCAGGCCAGTGCACAGGGTGGAGGAAGAAACTTTTTGGGAGACTCCTAACCGCAGGCTGACCACGTTCAGTGCGCCAGGGGCCATCACAACTTGCAGGGTTTGCAGCAGGGTGCTGGGAAGTATCCACGGGAGAGAGAGACACGAAAGAGATGTGCACAGCCTCACAACTCAGATTAAAGGTCTCTCGAAGAGTTTTAAGATACTTAGTAATATCCTATACGTTTATATTGACTGTCAGTAATCACACCTTAATAGTTTGAGAATCGAATAAAAATACATCAACACAAGTATTTTTCAATATATATTTATTATGTTGGCCAATTCAAAATAATCACAACGTATATTTTACAGACTCACTCTCTCTGAGGCTAACCAACTGGAATATGCTGGATTTTTTGAAATCTTGTGACGTGCAACGGTATGTTCGCGATGAATTAAGAGCAGGGGTATCCGGCTCAAACGAATGCAACGACGATGTTAACGTTTTGGTTGATTTCCTTCTCGAAGATTTGCCGATTTCTGTGAGCCAAGTTGTTCGGGTATGATTTTATGTAATTATCACTTTGGGTGTAAAATATGAATGAACTAAACATTATTTAATAAATATTAAGTTAATTTATC
The DNA here is from genome assembly GCA_000149265.1 of Ciona savignyi. NCBI lineage: Eukaryota > Metazoa > Chordata > Ascidiacea > Phlebobranchia > Cionidae > Ciona > Ciona savignyi. Next base: position 2,039,524 of record CH003412.1, on the reverse strand, counting down.
AGAGACTCAATTGAAAAACATCACGTAACCGTTGTCGTTAGATTACTTCGCGAATGCGTGTGGAAACTTTCTCACACTAGTTATCATCAGACTACCTTGTGCCCACCTTCGGGTCTCCAGAGCAATTGTAGTGTGATGTGTATGCTTGAGACGTTCCGTCAATTTAAGTAAAACATTTTAATCCACTGGTTGCCCGCGATGTCTATTAAATGCCTTTTACGCAAGGACACAACCCACTAGTTAGATACCAGTTTCGACTCCCCCTTCGGATAGAATTCGACGAACCCACACACCAAGCTATTCGGTCAGACGGACATTGCGAAACTTTTTAAATAAACCATTAATTTAGTGCCTTGTTAAATGAACTGTGGCCCTACTGAATAGTTTTGATTAGTGCACGTATTCGCTGACGGCCCAACGCGCTACCATTTTTTGTTAATTCGGCCAAGTTTCAAAGCCTGTTTGGCGCAACGCCGTTTTTAAACATAACCGTTTATTTTAATTAAATGCGTTAACCATTCGGCCTATATCTAACGCGCTATCAATAATGGATTCGATTCAGCCGACCAATTTGCAGTGCATGTATGGCTGGTCAACATTTTAAGATAAAAAGTATTTTTCTGTGTTCAGGGTGGTTCATACGGCAAAGGCACTTGCATTCGCAACCATTCCGACATTGATATGGTCCTATACCTCGTAAACTTTCCACTGATGGACGGAACTCCATCATGCATGATGCGCATGACAGCTTTCATTAATGACATGAAAGGAAGGCTACAGAACTCATTGCTCGCAACGAGATTGCTTATAACGGAGAGCACCCCCCTTGCGCTTAGATTTCAGTGGAAATGTGCGAAGAACGACCATATTCATCACGTAGACGCATTGCCATGTAATGATCTATTGGGACCAAATGCTACACTTGGTAAGTTAATGTTGGTAGTTTTATAATGCTTTTTGCAAAGAAATGTGTATTTGGAGCAGAATCTTTAGCTACAGTTTCATTTTGTGAGACAAACATCAACAACGTAGAAAGAAGGCAAATAATAAACATTCCTATAATTTAAAACCTTGCTGGTGTCTGGCATGTATTTCGAAATTGAATTTTCCGCCATTAGTACATGCTGAATAAAACCAGCAAAAAAGAAGAAATCATACGATTTCTTCCGTTGCGAAATGGAGAGTGGTATTCAATATATCCAGCTGCGTGTAGTTTACGCCATAGTGGTCGTCATGAACATTTCGGATGCTATTGCCATTCTTAATATTATTCGTCTAGCTAGCCCCAAGACATGTTATAATTATAAATCATTTAAATTTCTACTATGCACTTTCTGACTACAGAATTATCAATAGTGTAAACAGGATTTTACTCATATTTCTATACTTTGCACTTGCGATGTTAATATATGTCGAGCGCTTTTGTTGTAGAGTTGTTAACGCGACTAATTATAATATAGGTGTCGTGTAAAAAATTCTCGCAGGTCCAATGACCCTTGTTTAGAAAAAATATCTACCAAGTGCCATTGTGCCAGTTAATTCTGCCCTGTGCAGGTATTGTAAAAGTGTAAGGCTACTTAGCTTAGACTGTTTTTTTGACAGAGGATAAAAAAGCACTTTATCGAAGGATTGAAAACTGCAAAAATTCTCTACAATTGCAACTGTACAGCGCAGCACTGATGCAATTTCAAATTGAATTTGTTCGCCGCTCCCCTTCACAACTTCGTGATCTCATGCGACTGCGGGGGTCAGAGCATATGGAAAATAGACTAAGCTGTTCGCGGAATCAACGGAGTTAAATCAGTATGGTCTGGTTTTATTGTATTTATTCTTCAGCCATTCAAAACCATATAGAGGTTACTTGACACACAATTAAATTTTGTTAAATTGCTCAAACTATGGCTCTTTGATCATATTCGGCAGGGAAACGTAACTTTATAACACAAATACATTTATCAATATGTCGAATTGGAGCTATGTGGCAGTATGCTGTGCTTATTGTTAGATATAGCATATTTTACTTTTTTTTAACAAATACATTGATACTGCCATTGTTATAACTACCGGCGGTCAATCTTTTCAATGCATGACATGCCACCCGGCATTTTATACTGCTCGGTTAAACTTTAGGCTACTTGTTTAGGCGGGGTCAGGAATAATGGTATCTTGTAATTCTAAATTTATTGACATATTATGAAATAAATACCAGTTGCTGTGTATAGATTTCGAAGACTTCCCAATTCGTACACTTTGGAGTTAATTATAATCCACGTGTGGGAAACACATGGCAAACCTCTCCAGTTTAAGGTACACCATAGTCGAAACGTTTTTGTTATTATGCACAGATACTGGACCAGTTTTTTTCTAAATATATTTCTAGTTGCGACATGCCTTGGCGTCAATCCTACAACAACTGACGAGATACGAAGAGTTGTGCGTCGTTTGGGATGAAAATTATTCAATCAAAAGCCCGTGGGTTAGACAAGCCATGAAAGGAGCTCGGTGAGTCTAATAAACTTACCAGACGCATATTAGTCACACATATTGCGAGTTGGTAGTTTAAGTTCGGGAAGCATCCCTGTCATGGTTGTTAGGGTCATAACCAATGGGGTATGGATTAAACAAAAAGTGGCAGTTGGCCTTATTTAATTGATTTGAGCAATATCAAGTTAAACACACTGCATTAGTTCCAGCAATCCGTTTGTGATGGTCTGACGAATGCTTGTATATCAACGCCCTCTGCTTTCTCCTTCTGGTAACCGATAATATCCCGTCCTAATGAATTGTTATTTAAAATAATTTAGACAAACCTCTAAGTTTACCATCCGGTATCTGCAATCTAATAGGTTGTCAAAAATGTGGATAAAAAAATCCACAAAATAAATGGACCACTGGAGCCTACAAATCATTACGATTCCAATATTCCTTCTGGGATTCATCTTTATCCCCGTGAATGGGAAATCCAAGGGGGTTATCACACGGGCAATCGTCAGATCACCTCGCGTTACCGGAGCTATTGCAGTGTGTTGTATATGATAGACACGTTCCTTCAATTTGGTAGAACCCATTAACCCTCTGGGTTCAGGCAATGTCCGTAAAGTACCTTGCCCAAGGACACAACCGACTAGCTAGCGACCAGTTTCGAATCTGCAACCTTTAGATTGAAAGGCGATTCCGGATTTATGGTCGATATCTATTTAATTAAAGAATTTCAGTCAGCCTTAATTGGGTCGTTGCTCTTTTGATTCACAAAACTTTATTAACCATTTCAGGCCGATTGTTTTGGACCCAGCCAACCCATTAAACAACGTGTGCGCAAGCGTGAACTGTTGGGACGAGGTGGCTTACGTGGCAGAGAAAAGTCTAAGAAAACCTTTGCTCAAGGGACTGAGTAATGTAAAAACGTGGTTGTAAAATAAACGGTATATCAAAGAATACGTGTGTGTTTATTTGTGGGAACGGGAAAAACGGAATGGATGGCAACCAGCCCTTTCGGGTCACTGGAACTATTGAAATGTGTTGTATGTACTGGAAACACTGCAACTTCTATTGTATCCAATAAACCACTGCTTTAAGCAAGACAAGCAAACTGTTAAAAAGGACTTTAAGAGAAAAAACTAGTTTGTAATCGTCTGCTTACGCTGATACATCAATGCCCTTTTTCATAATTGGTTTTATGTACGAACGAATAAAGCAAATATCTATAACCATTGGAATGGGGTGGATACTGGATATTATCTCGAAGCATGGCTGGTTTTTGAAAGCGAAAGAAATAAGATAGTAGAATAGAAAGCATCATATAATTGCACTGTTCGATCTTATTCATAGTCATCATGATCATGAACCTAAAAGAAGATCTAATTTTACATTGGAATTTTAACAAGGCCATTATGCATTGACCCTGTTCTGATTTTTACATAACAATCTTTCTCAGTTAAAGCAATTCATGACAATGGCTTGTTTGAAATATCGGAGATAGAAAGCGATAGATAGTACTTTACCGATTAGCCTGGTGAGTTATTCTACACCTTTTAGCAAAAGGGTTGCAAGTTCGAAACTGGTCGCTATCTAGTCTGTAGTGTCCTTGGGCAAGGCACCAAGCGGTTATTGCCGGAATCCAGTGGAATAATAGGTTCTAACAAATTAAAAGAACGTCTCAATCATACACAACACAATGCAATAGTCTGGTAAACGTAGCCCTTTAGTGAGTACAAATGTGTTAACACCCATTGCTTTCCATTTACTGGAATAAACTGGAATATCTGATCATAACCTATTTAACCTTAAAAAAACTGCAGCAAAAAAAATGAAAGCTTACCTCAAAGATTGGGATTTCGTTGGAGGAATCATTCGAGGCCAGATCATTGAAGTCATCTTCCTCATCAGAGACTGAAAGTTTAAAATCAAAATCAGAGTTTTTTGCTGTAGTCGATGGAGATTTATGCCATGTTTCAGTTTGACTGGTTTCTGGCAGTGTAGTGACATTGTTACTTGAGTCGAAGACACCTTCATCTTTGGTAGTGGCCTCATCACTCTGTGCAGTGATGTCATTAAATGATTTAGTGACATCATGCACGTTTTCACAACTGTTGGAGCTTGAAACCTGAAAGTCTTCTTTACTTGAATCATTGACAACCTTGGCTGCGGTGGTGACCTCATCAGTGGGTGCAGTGATGTCATCAAATGATGTTGTAACTGAATTAGCGTTTTCATGACTGTCAGAGCCGGAAACATAAACGTCTTCTACATCAGAGTCATTGACAACTTTAATGTTCGTGGTTGAATTTGTGGTTATATTATTTCCAGATAACTTCAGGTTTTCAGCCATTCTTGTAATCGATGGTGAAATATCGTGAACGGCTGTCGGGCTTTGAGGGAATTCAGAGCTTCCATTAAATTCCATCACATTCCATGAAGCATCGATTTCATTTTCATCGATATCTGTTCCAGAATCATCTTTTTGGCAGAAACGACTTCCAGATGGTGGGGTTTCTAAAGGGGCCTCAGGGGTGGGGGCAAAAATCTCTGATCTTCGGGTTGTGCTACCCGCTATGGTGGTGGAGTTGAGGGGGGGTTGAGTCTCACCCTCAGCCGCATCTTCCGAAATGTCAACCACGTTACTCTCGGGAGCGGTGAACGCGATCTTCCATTCATCGTCGCTGGAGTGCTCATCTGTGTCGCTGTCCAAGTCGCCAAACATTTCAAACGAATCTTCAATCTGAAACAATAATTTTATTGAATGGTAATGTCTCCGAATGTTTAGTCAGATCGATTAGTATACAACATTCTGTATGTAAATGACGATATAAAAAAACAAATTAACTAATAAACAATGAAACCGTTAATTTTTTCACTCTGCAATCTAAATAAATTTTGTGGTTGTTAACAATCAAAAAAATGACAAAAGACACTTTGTTAGCATTGCTTCACTGGTAGCGTAAATGTTCACCAAAAAATACATGACCTATCATGCAGGTCTTACTTAATGGTTACCTCATTTGGCAGATCTGGTAGTTCGGTTTGCTGCTGAAAAATCAAAAATAATTTGTTAAAACCTTTACTCAGCCGTATTTTTAAGTTTTAGTCAAAACACAAATAATCGATTAACAAAAACTTTTTAAACATTGATAAAAATTTCAAAAAATTACCTTAGACTTAGATTGTGTAGAAATATTTGGCGAATCGCAACAGAGAATTACATCATCATCATTGTCGTTGTATGACAGTGCTTCAACTTTCCTCACCTTGTTGTATTTTATGATGAGAAGATCGAAAATATGAGTAAAATGGAAATAGAAATCACAAGAATGCTCCTTTGAGATTTAGAATTATAAAATTTATGATTGTTGTATCGACAATTGCATCATTTTTTAAAGATTTCGATAATTTTAGTTGCTCAAACAATATAAGTTGTTCTGGCAACCGTTCAAAAAAAAATTGCTAAATTATTTTAGGTCTATTTATGTAGTGGATATAGAGGTCAACTATTGAAATCAACAGACAAGATTTGTGTTCGTTTACCACAATCACCGAACTGGGTGATTATGGACTTGTGGGCTGTTGTTAAGTCAATAGATTTTCAGAATAAATTTGAATGAGCTATTAAAAATGTGGATCAAGTATTTTATGTTTAATTATAGTTTTGCTCAGGGGAGTGTTGAAGTTTGTAACATTATGTCAACATGTCTTCTCACTTTAAAATTACAAAATAATTAATTATATTTGTCTAATTAGATTATTTTTAGTTTAATTATTTTCGATTATTTTCTTGTTCATTATTTCCTTCATTAAAAACTTGAGGTTTGTCTATTAGTGCCGCCTGCCCATATACATTGCGTAACAACACATGTTTTTGGGGAGTACATTGACATATTGATTATGTACCCAAAAACCAGGTTACTGTCTGTAGTTGGAATTCTTTGCTGGTCAGATTGAGAACATGCAGTATATTTTCTACATATTAAAGTAACTAGTAAAATTATGAAACCTTTGGCTTGAACAATGTAGGTAAAGGAGAATCAACATAAACAATATTATCCTCTTCCTTTGGTTCGAACTTGATCGGTTTTATGTCCGTATTCTGAAACAACGTGATTTGTGCATGGTGAGAATTGTGAAGGCAAAACTAAATTTTAGCAGGACAATAAAAATATAAGTTTTAGTCAATAAATATATCAGTTTTAATCACATTGTTACCAGTTTAATTTTGTGAAGGGCTTTATTCCTACTTTTAGTAATGTTTTTTCAGGCTACTAAAACATGGCTGTTTTGTGGCAAGGTATATTTGCTTGAAACAGAAGATTGCTTAATAAAAAATTCCCTGAAAAATTCCCATCAGATTACCAGAATTATTTTGTAAATAATTGATTTGTTTCTACTATTTGTGTTCCAGTCAGACGATGTCTGCTTCGTTGCATAGGACAAGGACACAACCAACTAGCCATTGGCGAATTTCAACCCTACAATTTCTTAGCTAATATAATGATTTGATGCTAAATAATATAATGATTTGATGCCAATAATGATGATCTTACTTACACTAAAATGGACAATGATTCTAAAATATTTGTTACCAATTCTGCAAATCATTTGCATGGTATACTCCAAACCCACCATCAAGTAATCAAAATTTACAGATAAATCAATAATGCAAACAAGCAAACGTTATAAAGAAATCCAAACAATATTTTTTTAATCTTACTTTTGGTGGTGATGGGATTTGTAAGTTTTCCAGTTTCATTGCAATTCCTTCAATTGGGAAAACCGCTGAATTGTGAAAAAATAATATTTTCTATGATTACTGGTGGATAGTTAATAGTTACAATGATAAAACAATGCATCATGAGATTAGAAGTCAGCAAATTTAATTTTAACATAACCACATATGTCTCTAAGAGCAGCGGTTCCCAAACTGGGAAAAAAAGAGTATTATGGGGCATTATCAATTCTTTAAAATAAAGATGGAATCTAATTACATTCACAAACAGCTAAAAGGACACTAAACAATTTTTTTCTCCCTGGATTAGTTGCAAAAGAGAACAAAAATGTTCTATTTTTCATACTATTCAACCTAAAACTCACGCTCAACATCTTTGAAAGTTTTCGGATCCGAGAAGCGATCATCGATAAATCTTCCCCATCTTTGTTCCGTCTCCTCCTTCCCAGTGAATTGATTCGATTCCATCTGCAACTTGTTCTGTGCTTCTTGGACCTGGGGAGGAAGGATTGCAGGTTTATAGATGTGGAATAACGAATAAGATATGTGCGGTCGGGGTAAAATATGGTAACACCAGAAAGTCAAAAAATCAGAACAAAGAGAGGAAAGATAGCAACACGATCAGCCATTAAAACATGTCATAAAAATGGTGTATATAAATATGCAATTAAAGGTTTGTCAAAAAGGTTTTCTATTTATTAATATTTAATTTTCATATAGGAATGTTTCAAATTTAACGAGAGCACTTGAGAAAATCGAGAATTAAGGCATAAAAAATACTAAACGATGCGTGTACACTGTACGGGGTGGTGACATGTTGCTTTTGGCCCTCGAATAATTAACAGCAAACAGTAATTGCAAAAAATGTATAAATCGCAGCATTATTGCAGAATCTCGTTCTACCTTGTTGGATAACCCAGTAATGGCTTCCTCATCGTATTCAAAGTCGTCCGGTTTTTGTGAAAACATCAGATCATGATCACTTAACCCAAACATTTCTATGGACAGTAAATAGTATTATAGTATACAGGGCAAATGGGAAGTTTTTATTTTTCTTTAAATGAAACGGTTGCAGTTTACAAGTGAATAGTTGTCTCTTATGCAGTGTGGAGAAGTACAGAAACTTCCAATGCAACAGGGTCTTGCACTATTACATGATTAAAATACAACGAAAGCAAGGATGAGTTGAAAAAATGTTTCTCGATCAGTGGTTTTCAAACAGGGTTCCGCGAAACTTTAGGGTTCCGTCAATACAGTCCAGGGGTTCCGCAACTTTTAATTTTAAATGAATAAACTTTACATTTTTGTATCAAATACAATCAAATTATTGCACAGGTTCCTTAAGTCAGTAGAATGTTTCCATGGGGTTCCAGTGCAGCAAAAAGGTTGAAAATCACTGTTCTAGATGATCAAGGGCAAAAAAGATTATTAATTTGGTATGCCACATTGTAATTTCGCAAGAGAATACATTAAGTATCATTGTATCAGTGGCAAGAAAAACTTCATATTAGGCATCACACAACAAAAACTAAAAACAAACTTAATTAAGTTCAATATTACACACCATCACGCAAATTTTAATATTGCACTATAAAAAAGGTGCACGTTTCGAACTCATCACAAAACAAAAATACGAACAAAAACAACATCCTCACTCATTGTATGCAGGTGGTCGACGTGTTTCTGAAGTTCGGCGTCCAATCTCCGTTGGTGACCGTGCAGCTCGTCAAGTTGGATTTGAGTGCTGGAGGTTAGAACGTCATCTAATGTGAACAACTCCGCCAACTCTTGTCTTGAGAAATACCTAGAGATTTGAAATTGCTGGATCGTTTAGGTATTGGGTTTCAGCTAGCAACGCAACATCAAATTATTTATTTTTGGTGAAATAATATTTAAACAATTCAATACAAAAAACATTAAATGATTCTACCCCTTATTAACCAAGTTACTCGATCGAAATTCTGAACACACAACATTTTTATACAGAAAAAAAATTAAAATGCGTGAGATAGAAAAAGTACCTAACATAAGTAAAGACTTGCCTGTAAGGGTCTTTGCTTTCTCCGGTGCTTTGCTGAATGACGGAGTTTTTGAAAATCTGTCTCCTGTAAATTTTTTCCTCCACAGAACCGCATGTGATGAGTCGATAAACCACAACGCTCCTGCGACGAGGAATTTTATGTTGGATGACATAACGGTCCTCACAAGGTGGCGTATGAGTTATGTTATGTGGTGTTGGTGGTTGGTTGATTTATACTTGCACATGTGGTTGGGACTTTATCTACGGTGGTTTGCGTTACTTAATACATCAAGTAGATATGAGTTCATTTACACTACCAAACTCAGTTTTCTTAAATCCATTTAACCCTTTAAATGACTCAAGTCGACAGCGCCGAAAATTAAATAAGTGGAAAAGTATACGGCCGATTTTGATCAGTGAGATGGCGCTGGAGAGCTGAATAATTTCTGCGTTTAGCAATATAAGTTGATATATAGGTTTACATTTAAAAATTTTTAGTTATTTGAGTTTTAAAAAACGTATACATATATGTGTGGTTTTGGTTGTTTTAATTAGTTTTAATTACTGTTTTAGTCCCCGATTAGTTTTTAACTATTGTCGTCATGGTTCGCTTGTTTTGTTTGAAAACAATTCATTCCTTTTTTCGCTTGTACATTTTGGATTAGGCCATTTTTTGAGCTTTTGGAGGGTAAAAACAGATATTCTGTTGAAGAAGCTGCCCTTTTGTTGGCTGATAGTAAATCTGTAAGCAGTTGTGCTTCGTTTTTTAGTAGTTCTATTGATAAAGAACCTTTTTGAAGTTGTTTTGCATCAGTTTTGTTTTCCTGTGGCTATGTGTTTGTGTTTCATTGGGCGAAAGTAAAAAAAAATTAAAAAAAAAAATTTTGATTTGCGTATTACGACGTCATCAGTCAAGTTGTGATGTCATCACAATGATAATCTTAAATAACTTTGCTACATACTGTTTTGTTTATAAAAGAGAAAAAAGGATAGTTTTTGTTGATCTAAATAGAAACACATGACGTCATTGCACAATGCATGACGTCATCAAAATTTAAGTTATGTAAAACAAAAGAAAATTTATTACTGAACAACTTTTCTGTTCATCATATCATGCTAACATCAATAGTTTTCTGTACAGAAGCTTCTAACCTTAGGCGACTTCGCCGAAAAATTACCTAAAAAACAGCCGGCAGTTAAAGGGTTAACTGACATTTTCCAAGTCTAATACCATCTGAACATTTGCATTAACAACCCTAATAATTCGCAACAGTTTGTGGGGTAAAAACTGTACAAAATAAACAATTCCTACTTTTTTTGGCCGATCCGATAGATCCGATCCACAGCTTGCGCATCGGTAGCAGGATTCCAGGATGGATCATAAATAACCACACGATCTGCAGCAGTAAGGGTCAGTCCTACACCACCCACCTTAAACCGACCAAGTTTATTTTAATCAATAATTTTTTCTCTGCATAATAATTTTAATAACAACCAAGTTTATTTTTTTCAATAAAATACCATTTTAATATCTAAAAAGATCATACCAGTTTTAATATTAAATAATTTTCATTTAGGAAGAGTTATTTTCATTTCTTATTATTATATCGAAAAGCTATGGCTTATATATATTTGTTTAAAAAAATTCATTAACAATACAATTTCTTTTACCTAACATAGTAAAACTGTTTTCTAAATCTAGTGATTTTACGGAACATGGCATCAAAGCAGATTCTCCTTTCTTAGTTATTTTTAATTAGTGAGACCACAAACCAGTACTCCAAGTTGTAAGTGAGTTAAGCCATATTAAAAAGTGATATTATTACTATAATTTATATTACAGGTAATTCGGGTTATAAACATGTTTTTCTTCACAAACAGCAAAATCCCCAACCTGGGTGGTGAGTAAAAACACATCGTAGGATGGGTCTTCTTGAAAGAGTTTAACTCTCTTCTCCCTCTCACTGAGTTTTGTGACCAGCCCGTCTAGTCGCATGAGCTGGAATGAACAATAACGATGATCACATATAAGAATTCCTCTAAGCATTGTATTTTATATTTAATACTGATTACTGAAAATAAGTATGATGGTAAAGTAGAATATGTCACTATTGTAGGATAATATTTTAAGGAATTTTCTATCCTGATCTAAAGATAATGACATTATACGTATTACAATTGACTTTATTGAGGCTCTGTATATGTGCAATAATTTTCCAGCACAATTTAACAGAAACAGAAGTTTGATAACGGTCCTGTGGCATTGCTCTTACTTTTTTTTAGAAGTTTAGTGTGCTGCAAGATTCATTATGATTATTTTGTGCATACAACACTAAATTTTGTTTGTAAAAATTCCCAAAAATAAAATAACTAGAAAAATTACAAAAATCACCTTAAACTTGAGGTTCATGAGAATGCGTTGCATGATGTTAAGCATTTTGCGAGACATAGAAAATACCAGGGTTCTGTGGCCTTCCTCTCGCAGTCGTATCAGCAATTGAATTAAAAACTGCAGTTTACCTTCATTGGTGCAAAGTAAAAATTCTTAAATAACCTTCAAGTTATAGCATTTTCGTTATATAAAATGTGGAATTTTATATGATAAAAATGTATGTACACAGAAACTTTGCCCACTGTTCTATTGCTAAACCTATTCCCCCTTTTCAGTAATGCAATTGTTTGAAACCATATTTTTTCTACAAATCTTTGAATGTTTTTTCAGGTGCAAAGCAAGGAAAAAAACACTATTTTTATTTAACGGACATTGTCAGTTAAATACATTGGCCAAACAACAAAGATGGTAAAAAAAATTGCTAAAATTACCAGATTCCTCCATTAGCAGTGTATCCGGTATATTGTTAATACGGTTTGCTGCACAACCTTCAATAGCTTCGGTGTCCAAATCTTCAGTTCTTCTGCAAACATGAGATACAGGGTTAAAACAAATCAGGAATATTGTACAAGAATACGATAGTACAAAATGTCACTGGCAAAGAAACTTAAAAAGGTTTATTATACATTGACATATTCCTGCTCTTTGTCACTGGTATTTTATACATTTCTAGTTTATGAGCAAACAATATAAATTAAAATATAATATTTTATGCATTATTTTTTCCTATAAAAAATATTTCACAGGACTAAAAGCAGGTATTATTATTATTAAGTTTTTTAAACTAAAGCATGCAACTTAAAATCACAATGATTATAACAAATTTAGTATATCTTGTCTTACACCAAATTAAACACAAAGAATCAGAAAGATTGCAAAACTCACGAGTCATTAGATTCAAGACCTAGTTCATGACATGCCTTCGTAGATAACAGACGTGGGTGGTCGCATATCTTCTTCAGTATCGTGAGGTACACGAGTGGAGATTTGTGGGAGGAGAGTAGTTCCTTTACTGAGTCTAGTTGGATGAAATCACGGTAGATTTCCTGCTGTATTTCTGATAAATACACCTGTGACGAAAGTTGTGGTGAGAATTGAGGTTCAATTTTAAACACTACTTTGCTGGTTAGAATATCTGGACTGCTTGATGTGTGTTGCGCAATTCAGGTCTGATTACAAATAATTAAAATATTTTAAACTGGAAATTACTTGGTCTAACCATATTAATTAACAACATGCAATCTTTAATGTAGGGAGATGAGTTTTTTATCCCCGGAAACTACCAGTTCACTTACCCATACAACAAAATCATTTTTAGTTGAAAGTTTAGGGAAACTAGGCTGTTCACCGAGAACAGTTGGGTCCTGCGCATTGTCCACGCACTGATTTTCTTTATCATCCAGATTTGCTGATAAACCGCCCTGATAATAAATAACATAATAATACCGTTCGAATAGGCAATAACTGCATTTTAAGCTACCCTACAATTCCAAGAAATCTGGGTTGTAATAAGTATAGCTTGTAGTGCTGAACTAGTTTTTCAAAACAATTAAAGCCTTCATATTGCGGATTAAAGATTGATGATATTACCAAATATCAGTGAGCAAAGTTGAGGGTCTTAAATTTGCATGAGATAAAGTTAAACTCGAAATTTGGGAGTCTTTCATTGATGTTTGGTAATAAAATACGAATGCCCGTCATTCACAACACTTTCGAGAAAGGGTTTATAGTTCGGAAAAAAATATTAATTACCAAAATTGAAAATTAAAAAATGGATTTCGGTGATAAAACAAGCAGAAAAAAATTTAAATTTATTTCTAACTGCATAAGTTTGATAAAAATTGAGAATGAGAAACCTTGGTTCTCCTGAGAATGTGGGGATCAGTTAATTTGCGTAAACTTTCCGCCATCATGTTTCCAAGATGTATTTCACTGGGTGATGCATCCTGTGAATATTGATTGTTAAGTGTTGCTGTTACTGGGTTTATGTTGAATGTGTCAGTATCATGTTTAACCACCTTTCATACGCCCAGCCAAGAAGATAAACATGATTTTACATCGGCATTATTTCCTGGTATTACATACCCTTGGTAGAAATAATGACAGCAGTCTGATACAGTGACAAATAACAAAATAAACAAATGTAAGTTAAAGAAACATAAATGGTTTTCAATACATTTAAATAGTAAATTAAAATATAAGATTATTGTTTGTATCAGTTGTATTGTTATTGTATGTAGATTCTAGTATACACTACCTCAACAAAAGTCAGCTTATGCATTAATTACAGATATGTATATTATATATTTCAAAGAAAGCATTGTAGTTACAATTTTTTAGAGTTTCATGTATTACGAGCCGTAAGCGAGTAATTACCTCATACAAAACACTACTAGATTTATATAACAAAATAAAATCATACACAACATACTACAATAGCTCCAGTAATTCGACAGTGGGTGTGAGGTGATCTGACGATTGGCTGTTTGTTAACCCCCTTGATTTTCCTACTCAAGGGGATAAACATGAATATCTTATACCATACTCAAATAAAGTTAAAATCCTAACATAAGATAGATGGACTCACCTTTTGTCTTGCACGTTCAATTGGCAATTCATAGGAAGATTTAAACGTTCTTTGAGTGCCAAGGAGTGAACCTTGGGTGACCCAGTCAATCAGTGCCCACATATCTCGCACTTTATTTTGTACAGGAGTACCTTAGAAACAATTTTGACGCAATCTCGCAAATAAATAAAATATAAATGAATGTACGTTTTTTGTATCCTAACATATAGATGAATAAACATTAGATCTTAACTTTTAACTGGATACCTTATACTTGGTGCAACTGTGCCTAGACAAGTTATTACAGATATGTCTAAAAACAACACGGTAAATCTGTATTGTTAGAGTGTTCAAAGCATTTTATACCTGTTAAAATGATCCGGTTCTTCGAAGGGATTTTATGAAGACCTTTGGTAGTTTTTGATGCGTTCTTAATACGGTGCCCTTCATCTAATATGATGTAATCCCAGACATACTCTCTCCCATCTAAAGTTTCACTTAGTGACTGCCACTGGGTAACTATAAGGCCATATGTTGTGATGCACACACTACGTCTTTGCATGCACTGCTGCAAGATCTGAAAAAACGGAAATTGAAAATTGAACTGAAATTTAGGTCACATGCAAAAATGAATCTGATACTGGTAAGATGTTTTCTTTAAATAAGTAACCAAAAACATATATAAATTTCTTTTTATCACGTAAGTTTCAATGTTTAAATTTGTTTCTATAGTTCAGAGGAAATTGGTATTTTAGAACCCCAAACCGGCCACATTTACAACTATTATTCACTACTTAATAACTTCAAAAAAACTTTTTAAAATCATGGATATAGCTTCATAGCGAAAAAATAAGAAATCCATTAACCGCTTTGCGTTTGGATACAGGTCCATGGTAGTGTTCCACTTTGATACCAGGTGCCCAGTTTGCGAACTCGTTCTGCCAGTTGGGTATCACCGAGAGTGGAAGAACCAGCAGTATATGCTTGATGAGCTTCATATCAAACATGGCTGATAAGAATGCTATCACTTGGATCGTTTTTCCGAGCCTTTAAATGTTTAAACAAAATTAAACGAATATTGGATCGCACAGGACTTGTTAAATAAAGTTGTCATTTAGCCAATGCCCGATTAGCGACTTGTATGTTTTACTGTGCTAGCAACTGCGACACTCATGAAAAAAATCACAGCCCTGGCAATTACTTACAAAATTACATTAAAATGGTTACTTCTAGTATCTAATGTAGCAACAATATTATTATTTATTAAATTTATCTGTACTACAGTACAAAAATAAATTCAGTAATGGAGTGAATTATCAATATATATATATCGCATATAGCCATCAATAAAAACTTATAAACTTATTATATGAGAATATGTTGGTTTAGTTTATAATGTAATAGGTTACTTTATTCTTTTCATTTTTTTGACTAATTCTAGAAAGAAACGATTATTTTTAAACTAGAATTTCTAATTACTGCGTAACATAAAAAGCAAACAGTAATAATATTTTCCACTAATTTTTAAAATAAAGAAAATTCCAATTGACTATATGTTTAAAATAAATGGATTTTCATTTTAAGTGAAAAAAGCTATAAATTTTATTACATAATTTATAACTGAAGTTATAAACTCCTTTTGTTCCACTATGAACATTTTTTGGAAATGATATAAGGAAAAACAACTTCATATCACAAAAATTCAGTTTCACAATAAATGTGCAATTTGCCCTCTTACTTTACACAAGGAATGCATTTAGTGACTATTCTAATATCTCGATTTCTGATCAGTAAATCTAAGTGAAAAGCAACTAGGGTAATGCTATGGAAAATGTACCAGAATTGTTAAAAGCATTGCAAGCAACGACTAAAATGTGGCCTTACCCCATGTCATCTGCAAGAATTCCTCCTTTCATTTTATGATCATAGAGATTGTATAGCCATTTTACTCCTTCAATCTGCAGCGAAAATTAAACAATATTTATTTACTGTTCATCTATGTTTCTATGATATTTTTAAACATTCTAAAGAAAAATTTTGCCTGCACGCGACACACAGTGAAATTACGTCAACTAAGATAAAATGAAAAATTGCAAATAATTTGCTTTACATATCCACACAATGATGTAATTAATGAATAATTATAATGGGAAAATGGTAAAAAATACAAAACAGATTAAAACATCAAATAGAAAGATAAAACATGGCTATTGAAACCTGATGAGGGTAAAGTCGTTCGATAAGCTTTTTATAAATCACAATTCCATTATCTAGTTCAACAAATCCAAAGTTTTCATCATCATCTTCATCACTTTCCGCCGCAATCGCTTCCTAAAAAATTAAATAGCATTTTTTTGAATCTATATTTTGACTTGCTGTCTTTTTTACCTGCTCTGTGACTTTTTATTAAAAAGAATTTACTGATAAACTGTCTCGCTAACAGTCCAAAATGGCGCTTTGTTACATACTAAGCTGCAATGTTTAACTAAAAAAAGAATTTAAAATATAATCTATGTGGTAAAAACAAATCAACCTAAGTCTGCGGTTTGGTATTTTTTTTAATGATACATATTTTATACAATCAGTGTTTAAACATAATATTAATCAGTGTTTAAACATAAAACAAACCTCTATCCTTGTAATTCTACTTTGTATTTTGTCACTGGGCACCAGCTTGTATGCTTTCTTAAACAATTTGAGTGATTTGTAAAGTTCGCCCTCGCTAGCACAAGTCTTTGCTTCTGCGACTAGCTGTTTGGCCATGGATTTAACATCTTGTAGTACGTTTTGGTTTTCCCTGGATGGAATATTGGCACCGGTACAACATTACATGATTTTAATAATATCATGAGTTAGCACTTATTTGATATAAGACACACTGTTTGGCAGGCAATCTTTGTCTGCAACAGTAAATAAAAGTGTGCATTGTTGACATTTATTTTTAGGCGTACTTCTTTTAAGGATGGACGAATTATAATAGTAGGAGCCTATATTAGTATGGTTAGACCTAGGCATAAAAGTTTGGCTAAATATGAGCTTAAACATAATTTTGTAGAGTGTGGTGGAGAAAGAAAAATTAAAAACAATTTCTCGTGAGTTCTTGCAACTTCATTCCCGTTTTTGGTCGTTGTACAAAGTACACTTACGTTAAAAAGAACTAAACAAATGACACCTACGGTGTAGTACGAGCTCGATGAACGAGCAGGAACAGTTGGTTAAGCCTACCTGCTTTGGAAAACTTTTCTTGGCGATACTTCTTCCATGTTGATTGGAAATCCACGTTCTTCGCCTACTAAGGAACTTTGCTTTACGATATTCAAACTCCAGGGCAATGGCGCCAAATCAATGAAGCGTAACAAGAAAATTAATTTATACACCAATGCCTTTTTTCTTTGATAAAGACGCGAGAGCGATGTATCTTAAAAATATAAACCTAAGTGAAATTTATATGGGAGCTTTGGGAAAACGGCGCCAAGAGAAAATTTAAAATTTGTTTAAATAAATTTAATCACGGCCATTGGCGAAAAATAGTAGCTACCAACCTATGATAAAAGTAACTTTTCGCTGACCATTGGTTATGTGTGATATTAAATCAACTGCATTAGATAGCTTTTCACCAATTCCAATGAAGGATATACCATACAAGGTAAATAACTGTGTGGCGCATGTATTTTATAGCCAAGTGCGACATCACAAAATATGCATTTACTAATTTTGGAATGATTATGTGTCAAACACCTTTGTTGCTTAACATTGTAGACAGACTGAAGGAGTTGAAATTTTAGTTATTGGGAGCAAATAAATTTTACTGACATCATCACATGAATTTGATTGCACATTATACCAAAGAGGATTGGTTCAATTTAGACCCTCTTGGAAAGGGGGCACAACACAGGTAAGAGTCATAACATGACAGAGCATCCCACTGGAATTTGGTGTCCCCATTGGTTATCACTTTAAGTCCCAGATAATATTATGCCTAAAAATGGCCACAATTGTAGCACTTTATAAGTTCGAAACCAGATGAAGGTTTTTACTGTTGTAGGCAGCTATATAATATTGTAGAACAATGGTGTAGTGTTGCATTAAATGTGCACAAAAAGGCAAGTAGTAAACAAAAGAGTGGAGAGAATAAGCGAGTTAAAAATAGAAATGACCATTTGAAGAGTCTTTTAGCAAAATATTGGATCATCTTTAATTAAAAAATATATACCAATTTGACCAGAGAAAAATGAAATGTATGCCTAAAAAAAGAGGCAAAATAGTATGAAATAACAGAAACAGTCTAATGTTACAATCGTTTTAGGCCTCTTTTTTTTTCTTTTCTCTTTTTTTCTAACAATTTTTCAGCGGCATGCTTTTTCGAAGCGGGTCCACCAACACCACCTTCTATGAGCCGGTGTAAGCCGCTAGTTGATGGTTTTTCTTCATTTTTTGTGGCTCGAGAGCCGGGTGGTAAAGCATGAATCTCAGTCATCAGTTTTGCCCGGTCCTCATAGTCACTATAATGCTCTAAAAGGAGCCGTCCTGCCTCTTCATTTAGAGCGGACTCAGGATTAGGATGGATCAACAGACACTTGATTGTCTAGAAATAAAGTATTTAATTGAATAGGGGGTTGTAAAAGCAAAAGCGCATTTGATATACACTTGAAAAAATGTTTATACCAGTAGTTATATAAAAAAACCTATATCATGCCAGATACAATATCACAATTCTTCATTCTAAACAATTTATAAAAGAGATTAAATTACAAGCTTCGGTGGTTAATAACTTGCAGTGCTATACTATACTTCTTTTTTTTGCCTTCCTTTTGTAAAAAAAACAAGCAATACCTACCAATAAAACGTTTCTTATTCCCATTTTTGAATTCCAGTCTTGCTTTAAAGTATTGACACAAATTTCACCGGAAGCACTGACGTTTGGGTGGAATATTTTTGTTTGAAAAAATCCTTTTGGAGGGGATGAAGGAAAATCTTTTGTCAAACACAGTTTCATTTTAAAAATTCCACCAGCGAAAGGGGTGCCCTCTGTTGAAAATATATGCTACATAGTTGAAGTAGTAATATAATGTTTTTCTTTAAAAGAAACAAAGGTACACTTATATTTATACTGTAAAAAAACAGCTTAAATTATTGACCTCAAAGTGCATAGTAAACGATTTTAAGTTGTTCTTCTTTAATTCTAATAATAATTTAAAACAAAAAATATATATGATAAAATGCATATTTGATAAGCAACTAATTCACTCACTAAGATATTCGGCTGGACTAAACTAGTTTGTGTACAATTATTTTAATTTTAAAATACATTGCTCAAGGTTAGTATATAATTGTTTAGTCATAAACATAGCTTTACAAACCAAAACACTTACGAGGTCCTTCAATTGTTGCGTGAATTTCAGAGACATCGTCTTCATTGACAGTGACTTGAACCCCTTCAACTGGCTCATTTTTAAGAGAGGTAAACTCCTTAAAAACTTGCCGCACAATGTGGGGTGATAAGTTTTCTTGATTTCCGTGCTGCAAAGTAAAAAAAAATAAATAGCCCTGGCCCCTGGCAAATAAAAAGAAGTCGATGTAATATCAAATTTCCAAACCAACACCGCAAGCCTTAATTGGTTTTCAGAAAATTTAAACTGTTGTTTGGCCAAAAAGTAGGTGTGCATTGCCATGGGAGAGAGCGTTAGGACCAAGGCTGAGTTTACACTGTATTACTTATGTTGGCTATTAGTGTATTCACAGCAAAATTAAATTCATTTCAACTAAGTTTCCTTTGTTCATTGTGTGCTGTTGAGTTTGCATAGTAAAAGGAAGGATTGTAAAATGTTATTCTAAAAAAATTATTAAGTCATATAGCCAACAACACACAGGTTATATGCATAATAAGGTTTAAAAATTTTGTTGTCAAAAACACTGGTTATTTTGTTAAAAACCCAATACTTTACAAAAAAAATTTGCCTATGAATTGTTTGCAGTAACCAATTTATAGGGTAACATGTATTTATAAATATAAATCACACATATCCTTACCAAAGCCATTTTTTGTGAATGAAATCAATAATTAATTTGATTAAATGGTAGAGGTAGATGTGAAGTTCGATTATCTTTATAGCTTTCTAGGTTTAGGCTATTCCACATAGGTGTACACGGCTCTTCCTTCGCTGTCAAGTTACTAAGACTTTCCGTATTTAGGCTGGAATATACACGTTTGCGCCCACTATCTATGGTTTATTAGATGACTTAATAATCGAACGGAAACAACAACTAAACCGAACGTCACTTTTGTATTTTTCAAAAATATGACGTCACATCTGATAATTAACGGTTCGGTGGTTTCTTTATTTGGACATACGTTCTGCCCGTTTTTTTATGGGAAACAAACTAACCAAATGATTTAAAAGTCCTTGTCATCTACAGACAGGCAAACTTTTTTAAATTGAAGGCTGGGATATGCTATTCAGGTTTATTCCCCTATGTTACAAAACCAGTGTGGTTAACAAACGGGCAATCATCAGATCACCTCGCGCACATCGTCGGGTTACCCGAGCTATTACAGAGTTTGACTGCACATATGATTCCACAAGGTTCAGGCAATGTCGGCAAAGTGCCTTGATGCCCAAGAACACAACCGACTATCTATAGCTAGCTACCAGTTTCAGGCTACAAACATTTGAATAAAAGTAGTTTAGGACGACCAAGAAAATCAGCACCAATACCGAAATACAACACCCCGGCTATGCTTCGGATATTTTATTTCACAATGCATATAAAATATAGATATGTTAGTGGCATAATAAGAAGCATAGAACTTATCAGTAAAATAATAATGATTATGATTTGTATAGTTACATCACCAAAGCTTTAGTAAGTAATAGGGTCAGCATCGATGCCCCACTTGTTAACGAAATAAGCATGGTGTTGCTTTATAAGGTTGTCAGATAGCGCAAGCTCACGGTACAACACGAATTCGCCGATTGCTCCTTTTAGTGGTACAAGTCCACGAGGGTCAAGATCACCAACTGAAAATCGGACATCGCCTGGGGATGTGCGAGCTTGGAAAACAGCGAGGAGTTTTCCATTGCAATATACACTGCTTGCTGCTGCGCCTCCCTCGACGTTCCATTGGACACTGAGCACGTTCCACTGGCCAATTGCTCCAGGATTCGCCTTGTTTGGGAATTCACTGATCTGGACATTGTTGTTAGTGGTTCCAGAGACCATTAGTCTTCCATTCGGCAAAAAGCAAATAAATTTGTCGAAACCCCCATTGTCGTGACCAAAAATACCATTTCGAGTCCAGTGATTGTTCGCATTAAATCCGTCGACCCGAAAAACAATGAAAACCGTAAGAAGATCGAGTTGGCCGCTTGCAGGATTCAAATTAAGATTGCCCAGCAGTCTTTTGTTTCCATTACCGTCAAAGTGCATAAAACGTTGTCCATTTTGTCTTGATTGAGAAATCAATGGCTGTAATGCTGCGTTGGATTGAGTGGCGTGAGTCTGCGACAATCCTTGGTCATATATCTTCGATATTTTGTTCCTTGTGGTGGAGTACACTAAACCTGTGTCAAAACGAAAATCGTAATGCACTAAAGCTTTCGAGTGAATGTGCTGGGAGGTCTGGATAGCTAATTCGAACTTCTTCTTATGGGTTCTAGCACAGGGGGCGTTCGCAGATGAACAATCGCATTGAATGTTGCATTGTTCAAGATTTGAAGAGAAGCCGAAGTCCACTACCATCAACAATGGAAAAACAAACGCCGCTAAATGCATGATGCAGAATCCAGTGGTCGGCAAGAACTTTGCTTGTGCAAACACTTAAAGAAAGTTTGATAAGTTTACTATAAACTCGTAGATAGATTTATGGTACAGAAAGTAAACTTGTCAGGTATTTTATAACGTAGACAAGTTCGAAAAAACCCTCTGGCATCTTGTTTTCAGAACGAACGACGCTAGGGGCATAGATTTTTTGCGAAAAAATACTGTGGTTAACACGGAAAGTTTTACCACGGAAAGTTTCTTCTATTTTTGTTAATTCATTAATTACTGGGTAAAGACGATGTCCTTTAAATTTGGTTTCCAACAACACTGCCGGCAGAGCTCGCGGCTTTTATGTACTCTGATGTGGGGAGAAAGTTACAGCGGCTGAATTAAGAAAGAATGCTCATTGTACGGTAGTTTGGTCGAATGGTTAAGATACCGATACTACTTCTATACAAAAACTGTTTTTATTGACGAGCATATTTTCGAAACCTTGTCAATAAAAAAAGAATGCTTACAGTTGTGAGAGTAACCTTGAACTGCTTCGAGTTTTATCTTTCAACAAAGTTATATTTTACTTTACTTTTTGCAAAAATAAATAAATTAATAAACCATGGTATTAAATAATCGTAGATTCATATACCAATAGTACATAAAAACAGTACAAGGGACGGTATCATTAGGATAGGATTGGATATTCATGTTTATACCCGTGAATGGGAAAACCAAGTGGGTTAACACAAGGGCAATCGTCAGATCACGTCGCGCCTATCGTCAGGTTACGAAAGCTATTGCAGTGTGTTGAGTATGATAGACACTTCCCTTCAATTCGGTAGAACCCATTAATCCACTGGCAATGTCCGTTAAAAGCCTTGTCCAAGGATACAACCGACTTGCTAGCGACCAGTATTGAATCTACAACCTTTTGTTTGAAAGGCTTCGCACTAAACCGCCAGACTAATCGGTCGGACTATAGATTTAAAACTTTGCTCGACCAAATAGCATACAATTATAAACGGACAAAGTGAAGGGCTTATTACACGAAACTGGGCCCAATCAAAAAACAACTGTCATTATGACCAGTAAATCATGTTGTTGGATACGTTATAGGCCCGTTCAATAGCTGTTAAAACGAAGAAAGGTAATGGGTATGCCCGAGGCGCAAAAACTTGAAGAACTTACAGTGAGCGCATAATCGGGTTATGACTTAAAAAACCCAACCACAAATATACAGAGAAATATCTATTTTAGTTTTTAACGACATTTTAAGCCAAATGGCATGAAAAGATATACCTCTTTCTTACTTGTAAGTGTTTTTAGAAATTGTTGTAAAACTAAAGGTGATTTATTTCTTATAAGAGACCATATAATTAGAAATGTCAAAAAATAACTTTATCAAGGTATTTTAAATTTTCGCTGCATTCATTGGAACTTTAATTACCTCTAACATAGTTTCATATCTAAGCTCAATATTTAATTTGACTGGTATAGGTTGTTATAAATGTTAAACCTCATAGCTTTCACCTTTAGACTTGGCCAAAAGTTAATATACGGCTTTGCTATATATCCTAAAGATGTCTTTTAAGCAATTAACCATTTTTTATATAAGGCCGATCATGACGAGTTATACCCTACTTTATCATGTTACGTAATTTAGTGTTTTACTTTGAAGCAATGGTGGTTTTGGAACGGTCGGAAGCGGTCTGTGGCAGGCAAGGGACGTTAACATAGCACGGGCAATCGTCAAGCTTCGCTGCTACCATCAGATGACCGGAGCTATTGCATTGTATTGTGTAATGTTTTGCAAGGATACAACCGACTAAAGCTAGCTACCAGTTTCGAACATGTAGTCGAAAAGGCGACGCACTAACCCACAAGATAATAGGTCGAAATTAAAATGCGTTTTTTTAAGTAGAGCTTATTAAAATAAAAGGTGTTTATTGCGTACTGATTGGTTAATTTTTCGCCAAAAATAGTCCGGTGTACGAAGGAGGCCTGGATCGAAAGTCTAGTCCAGGGATGTCCAACCTGCGGCCCGCGGGCCGCAGTGCGGCCCACCTGAGATTTTTGTGCGGCCCGCTAGTCATTTTTACTCCAAGTAGTATTTTGAACTTTAAATCTTGGCCTGATTCAAATGTATCAGTCAGCTTTTAGGGACGCAGTAACCATCAAAACTGCAGAAAGAAACCGACGGACGACAAACACTTATCTCATTGACTTTGTATTGCAGAAATAAGTTTATGTTTCTTTCTATATGTGTGTTATTTGTTCCTTTTTTCAAAGATGAAATTAATGGCTTTTGATTGTTTCTTTATGTACCCATTCAGGGTTGGAATTAAGGGATCGCGAATAGCTATTCCCTAACCGTTTTCTAAAGTTCGCGAATTACAAATTTACCAAAATCGCGAAAATATAAATTACCGGTACTGATTTCGCGCACTTTTAATAATAAATTCTCAACACGTTAATATAACATCGTTTGCCTTCAACATAACATTATTTATTTACCTTGGCTTTAGTTTGCATTATTGGCGTATAATAAGCATTGCTATCACAAGGCAATAATCGCCATTATGCGTTAATATTCCTCGATTCCTTTATTTATGATTGGCTAGATGCGACACACCCCTTTTGAATTTACTAGAATGCATTTTATCATTACTGTACTACTAAATAACGGTACTGTCTGTTTTATAAAATAAATATCTTTCTGGTCGTTTAAGGCAATTTATCATAACCAAATTTTTTTTCGCGCATTTCGCAAATCATTTCAAAACCATTAATTAGAACCCTGCCATTTTTATTGAAATTTAATAGGTTTTGCGGCCCATTGAATTATTTTAAGTCACAATGCGGCCCACTACAATAAAAGGTTGGACATCCCTGGTCTAGTCCTAGTGCAAACGTGTTCACAGGGGGAACATCCATCCTCATCACTGCAGTTGAGCTTTCAAAAGTTCGACGTCAAATATTTTTTTATTTAACCAATTTCATTATAAGACCTATTTGTACATGATTTTTTAAAATTTGGCTGTCTCTTGGAATTAACTAATCCATACAGTGCGAGCATCCTAATCATAATATCGATTCGTTTTTTTACCACAGGTCATATGTGATGTAAATATTTTCCAAATCGTTTGTTGAATTATAGTTAAAGAAAAATACTGTTTTTTTGCAACTCAATCCATCTAATAACAATACTTAATTTGATGTTTTTACTTAATTTGATTTTAACAGCTGAGGTTTAGTCGACCTTTCCTCCTTCCGTGGTAGACTCTTTATCGTTTATCAGTACGGGTAAGACACGAAAAAAAACGTTATAGCGAAACCCAAAGTAAAACACTGTGGTTATATTGAGGATATATTTTATTTCACCACTTATGAAAATACCGTCGGTTAGTATAAAACTACAAGTTACGATGACTGGATGGAAATAAACCAACGTTTTAGTAAGTAATAGGGTCAGCATCAATTCCCCACTTGTCGACGAAATAAGCATGGTGTTGCTTTATAAAGATATCAGAAAGCGCACGCTCACGGTACATCACGAATTCGCCGATTGCTCCCTTAAGTGGCCCGAGTCCACTAGGGTTAATAGCACCAACTGCGAAGCGGACATCTCCCGGAGAAGTGCGACTTTGGAACCTAGTCAAAAGCTTTCCATTGCAATATACACTGCTTGCTTCTGCGCCTCCCTCGACGTTCCATTGGACGCTGAGCACGTTCCACTGGCCAATTGCTCCAGGATTCGCCTTGTTTGGGAATTCACTGATCTGGACAATGTTGTTGGTGGTCCCAGATACCATTAGTCTTCCGTCAGCCAAAAAGCAAATGAATTTGTCAAAACCTTCATTGTCGTGACCGAAAATGCCATTTCGTACCCTATGAGTGTTCGCGTCGAAACCGTCGACCCGAAAGACAACAAAAACCGTGAGCAGGTTAAGCTGACCGCTTGCAGGGTTTAAATTAAGATTGCCCAGCAACCTTTTGTAGCCATTACCGTCGAAGTGCATGAAGCGGTGTCCATTTTGTCTTTCTTGAGAAAGCACTGGCTGTAATGCTGCGTTTGATTGAGTGAGGTGCGTCTGCGACAAACCTTGGTCAAATATTTTCGATATTTTGTGGTTTGAAGGAGAGAAAACCAATTCTCTGTCGAAACGAACATTGTAATGAAGTAAAGCCATTGAATTAATGTGCTCGGAGATCTGAAGAGATAGTTGAAGTTTCTTCTTAACGGTACTGGCACCAGCAGCAGAGGCGTTGGATGAATAATCGCATTGAATGCTGCATTGTTCGAGATTTATCGAGCTGCCTAAGTCCACCACCATTGATGTGAGAATCAACACTGCTAAATTCATGCCGCAAAATTCCGCTGTCGGCAGAAACTGAGCTGGTTTATATAGAACTGAGCTAGAGCTTAAATCAGCAAATTTGAATATGCGCTTCGTAGGAGTAGATATCAATCTGGTGCCGAGTGAACTGCTGTGAAGCTTTTATACGGTTTCAATCTCGTGCAATTTTCTAAAATTTAACCTTCCATGTCAGTTGACGGATTGCGGCACTTTAAACAAATGTTCGCGCCAGGTATAAAATCTCAACTTGGCTTCATTTTATCTTTTGCAGTTCAAAAAGGTATATCACATGACCTCTTTTGGCATGAACGATCCATCCATCATACTGAAGTGAAATGGTAATTTAATAAAAAGCTGCGCTGTTTGCGTACTTTAACTTGCGAATAGCCTAAAAAGCAGAGACCGCTAATAATTTATCTTATTGGGTTATATTGAATAAAATTTAATATAAAATGTGACACAAGTACTAAGTACATTTAAAAGTACAAATAATCGACCACACGCTCCCAAAAATATCTTTTTGAACACCAGGTCAGCATTATTTTGTTTTTGCTAATTGCACCTTATTGGAGCCATATAAAATAGGGATACATATGATATAACAGTGGTGGCAAAAGTAAACACGGTAAATGTAGCTTAAAGCATGATACAGAATGATTGCTTGCAAAAGCTCTTCTTACAAAATATAGCGAAGGACCCAATAAAGCCATTTTGAGCATTTCAATGCGTCTAGAATAATCTGGTGTCAAATGCCCCCCAATAGCGATTTTGTCCAAGTGCAAGTAATTACTATAAATATACACCGTCCGAGCTAGTTTGTTTCCGACTCGCGTAAAATTTCTCTCTTGACTTATTTGGCCTTTGCGATACCATCTCCGTTCCTCATGACCTCTCTATAATTTGTTCACCACTTATAGGCTTTCGTGCAGATGGTTCAATAGCCACGTTTCTTTGCTTTATGAATGATTTTCCTGTCACGGTTTCTTGTTGCGCCGCAAGTCATTCGAGACATTCTCTTTGAAGTTGTGCAAAAACGTTGTCCATCATACCAGGGCATTTTTATTGCGTGCTAGTTTCAACTTTCAAATTTAATTTTAAAATGCAACAGAACCGGTTTTGACCTCCCTCGTCATGTTAAATATGGTATATATTATGGGTGTACAAAGAGCGTTTTCACAACCAGACATAAAACCGAAGTCTATCAGCTCATATGTTGCGGCTTTGGGACTGACTTTAAAATATTTTAAAATAAATTCAACCATTATTTTTTTTAAATCAACATTTAAAGTACAACCTCTCAAAAAGTCTTAAATTAATGGATTAAAAACAAAATAGACACAGAAATGCTCATTACCCCCAGAAAAGAATTAAACCCAGTTTAGTATTGCACAATTGATTTATATCCTCTAATGGCTTATTAGTGTCTATTTTTTTAATATTACCTTACTGTCCGTACGGCGCATTAAATCTGACTGAAAATGTTAATTCAATGAACATGTACCACGGACTTTTATCTGCTTTGTTTTTTTCGTAAAATTACCTTTTAAATTTTGACAGTTTAAACTTTAGACGTTTAGAGGGTCTAGCTAGTTTATTTATGTGGAGAGGGTAGGTGGCGTATAATCAATTAATATACCTCGAAATTTTCAAGTCAAAAAAATTGAACGATTTTGGGTTGCAGATCTAAGCTTCAATTTTAAATTGTAAAAAAAACAGGGATAGGAGGTATAATTGGTTGAACGCCTTCTTTATTTAAACCTAAGTTTTGTCCGTTTTTAATAGGATTCGGTATATGTATCGGCGACACCTTTTTTACCGAGCCAAGTTTCGAACCCAGGATGGGTTTATCACTTGGACCGTTTTTGTATATATGTAGGTATATGTATCGGTCGCGCTAACCATTCGGTCACGACATTTTAAAGAATGTTCTGGGGGAAAAGGAAGCCACGCGATCTTGCGTTTTTCGGTGCAAAACATCGAGGCGAACCGCGACAGCAGTTTAATAAATGAGCTTCAATGGATGGCGATTTATTTAAAGTGCAACTGTGACCACGAAAAATACAATAAATACAGGTAACATGAACATAGTTAAGAAAAATTGTTCTAATATAAAATCCTCAATAGCACCAACTACACTTTTCCCAATTATTTCAAATGAAGCAGTAAAATTATCTGCAGACAGCTCCAGCCGGAACCCCTGTGCCAGGATCACCGGTTGGGTGACAAGTGCACACAATTTCCCCAGTGCAATTATCAGTCCATTGCCCGGTAAATCCAGTTGGCTTGATACAATTTGCCTCACATCTGCTACCACATCTTGGTGAGACGACACCGGGTGCTGAATGGTCGCACACGCAGATTGATCTCCGAGCCAATCCATTGCAGGTCCCATTTTGGCATTCGATTTGACATCCACCTCTTAGATTGGTAACTGCAAAACAAATTGTTAAGAAAATCTCTTCAGGAACACGATTCTATTAAAAACATCATTAGTCAAAAATTAATAATTTATAGGCCATCAAGACTGAGATTTAATTACCTTTATTTGCATCAACCACGTACCACAACAGCGGTTAAATTGTGTAAAAAATGGGTTAACAATCCCAATGGGTCATCTTCCTATTAGGTCTACGATATCGAACAATATCTGCGTTTTTACCTTGAGGTGGCAGCATTTCACTTGGAAGAGTATCAATTACAATAGTTTCCACTTCTGTTTGGATTGTTTCAGTGGGCAACTCGGTTGACGGTAAAGTTGTAGTTGTCGGTTCAGATGTCGACATTGATGCAGTGGGTGCATTGGTTGCTGGTGGTCGAGAAGGAGCAACCAATTCTCCTTGGACAGATGCTTCAGGTGGAACGGCAAGCTCGCCTTCGCCGCATTTTCTGCACAACCTGCAGCTTTGTCTGCATCTTCTTTCCATCCAGTCCTTGTAGATTGAAGACGCACTGCAGTAGTTCATTTCCTGGGACCAGTACGCACATTCAATGTCCAAATCTTCACAATCTAGAAAGTAGATTCATTCAGTGAAACATAGCGTATATAGTTAACCACAAGTAAGTTTCCGCGATATTCTTACCCGCAGAGCATGGTTGTTGTACGGATGATCTTCCACAGGTACGAACCGGACACAGCCCACACGATTTCTTGCAAACTTTTTTTACGAGAAATGACAAAGCGTGATTTTTACAGTACACGGGTGCGAGGTACTGTGCGCAGTAAACGTTCGTATCTTTACAAGTTTCTTCTTCAGCTGAGGAGAAAATTTAATTTATGAACGAACTTTACAATGTTTAACATTCATTTCGCATACGTTGTTGACCTTAGTCATTAGAGCTTATTAACTTACCACAAGATCGAGCTGATTCATCTACTGGACAGACACGGCACGCGCCACAAGACAATGCACATTTACTTCTAACAATAGCTCCCACATAGTTGGTGTACTCGCAAGCGGCTACCATAATATTGTGGCCACAACCTAACCACTGATCTTTACATGTTGTACCTGCGTGCAAAGTAAGTCCTTAGAGTAATGTATATATAGTTAAACAATTTTTCTAGAAAAAAATCCAGATTTATCAAACTAAAATATTGACTGTACTTACTGCATTGTTGTTCTGGGGTTTCCCCAGCTATGACTTGTTCGCGTTCCATTGCATTCGCTGCCAGTACGACGATGTTGAGGATTAAAAATAACTTCATTCTGTATTAGCTTCTTGTCTTGTTGCTTGCGCTGTATCATATATAAATGACTATATGCTTTCCATTCGTACATCGGCCTGCTTATATACCAACTTAACCCCCATTTTCTAAGTGAATGTTTACAGCGACAAATCTACCATCGTGTGTAATCAGTGGCTTTAATTCGAGAGTAATCACCGTTTGTGGATGGTTGTTTCGTCATAGATTCCACTGCTTTGTATACGATGCGTTGTATTCAATAATCATCTTCACATTACTTGACTCCATTCGGAAGAAAGTTACAAGTAAAACAAACTAATTCTAGCAATTAAACGCCGTAATCACTACTTAGCGCATTTACGGAGTCGCGTAGCCTAAACTAGTTTGTTCCAATTTTAAATGACGTTGTCTGAGTTGACGTTATATACAATTCCAATTAATGTGAATGGTTTCAAATTCGTTTATGTTACACGCAACATAGACGATAGCGTTAAGAGTGTGTAACTTTTAAATTTACACAATCATAAGTGTATACCATAAGACACAAACAGCTATTTATAATTTGCTTTAGATAGAGTAATAAGTGTAATATCCCTTTTAGTACATTTAAACGCGTGCTCTATACATTGGAAATGTAGTTATTTTAAAAAATTCATTTTACTTGGTTTGATAATTAACCGAAAAACACAAATATATGCTAAAATACCATATGGCCCGATACTCAAAGCCTATAACAATTTGGTACGTTTAGATGGGGTTAAAATTGGGCTGCAACGATATATCGATAATCGCTATACCACTCATCAACGATACTAATAAATGAGTTTCGCGATTATCGTTCCACATACGCATTATTTCATCAGGAAAACTTTGCATAAAAATGCGTCTTGCGCATCGTAAAATACAGCGTTTGTGCAATCACAAACGCATTGTTATACCGAACACACATAGTAATACTTTTTATTGTGATATAATGCCCACAATAAAACGTAGAACCTACGCATATGGGTTTTTATTATGAAAGCAAATAAGTTGTTTATTATTATGATTGCGTTGATTCATACGATGCTGTATATATATACTACCATGGTAGCACGCATTATAATTGATACAAACTAACTTTCCTTACTTACAAACTTAGCATAACTTAACTTATATTATGTAATATGAAATTTTATTTTTTCATATGATATAAGTTGAAAATTAAACGATCAAATTGTAAATATTTGTTTATTTTACAATCAACGTGTGAATGGTGTTTTGTGTAATAAAAATTAACTAGAAAAAAATGTTATTAATAAATTACGCTTATCTGCGCTTATCGGGATACGTGACCCATGATTATCGATATTTTTTTATTACAAGTATCGTAGCAGCCTCAATATAAACACCTGATCATGATTCGAATAGTAAGAGAGATTTATTTTTCACTTGAAGTTATTACTCTTATAGGTGTATATGGCCGGTACAAAATTTAACGTAACTTGGAAAATATAAAGAGATGGCCGCGGCCCCACGCTGTGTTAACACACGTAAAATTTTGGTTATTTTCTTTTATACATGAAAGATATAAAATATAAAGTAACACACATTTTTGTGTTTTAAAAGTGTCTTAATGCTAGCTTAGATTTCTATGCGCCTATATGATGGCTTAAATGCAAATAATAATTACAATTTTTTTAATCGCTTGCATTTCGAAAGAATAAAATACCAACTTCATTCAGTCGAAAGAATAAAATACCAAGTACATTCAGTCTCCGTCGTATGCGAAAATGGTAAAAATAGCGCGATAGTTCAAACAACCTCGAACCTAGTGCTGAATTGAATAATCACAGTGGACTGTTTTATTGGTTTTTTAACCGATTTGTGTTTGAAATATTAACCGAAAGCGCAAATGTCCAAGCCATATGGCATAATTTCTTATCACGCAATTAACCCATTTACGTTTACACTGCGATAGGGCAGATACTATTTATATTGTTGTGCAGTTTTGTTAGAATTGGATGAAGCTTAGTGATATAAACGTTTATTTTGTATGGTTATATTCTGACTACAGTTAAGAAAAGGATATCATTGTTCGGAGGGCTCGAATTAACTACTCTGCCGCCATGTTTAGTTACTGTAAAATTAATTTTGGAAGTTTATAGCAAACGCTGCACAACGCAGCAATAAAGCTTGGATTGCGGACTAAGGCATGCGTAATTTAAACCTTTTTTACTCAATATATATCGTATTTAAATTGTTAAAAAAAAAACAATGATTGGTTTTACCACTAACTTCACAACAAAACGATACTCGGTTTTATGTCGTAACTGTAGTATTGCTAACTAATTAGCATATTATTGTTAAAACCCGAAACGTAACGCTAAATAAGCCAGGGCAAGTTTACTAACGATGTGTCCATTTAAATGGGTACACGCACGCATATACGACATTTTTATGTATTCATTCGGATCACATCCTTGCCGTATGTATTATCATATCATGCTACAAATTGGGGGATTGTAAATAATATGAGGCGGTGTGAATAGTATAGAGGACGACCCGTTTGTGCCAGTTGTAACCACTGTAAGTGTTACTTCAGTTATGTAAGTGTTACTTCAGGATAGCCATGTTATTAAACTTGTGAATCAAGACGGGGCAAAAATTTATTGCTTGACCATTTTTGTAACCAAATGCAGACAGGACAGCACTATACCCGTTAGAAAAAAATCGTATGACAAATAAGATACCCTTAGTATAACACATTAATTTAATCGCATGCAAAGTTAAATATCAAGATTTAAAATCAAGCTGCTGTCAGTTTAGTTTCAAGTGATGACACGCAATCAGCTCTGCGGATGACTGGAGTCGGTGATGCATTCGACAGGTTCGAAGACTATGTCAGAAGGGCAGTAGGACGATGTAGTAATAGCTTATGAAGTCAGAATACATCTGTTTTTTTGCCGTGGATTTGTGTTCTGATTAGTCAGTCATCTATTGAACGAGCTGCACAGAAGTATGGATTACAATGTCTGGACTTTGTTGTCTCTACTGACAGCTGGAAGTTGTATGAATAAATAAATTAATTTAGTTAAATGATTATCTTCTACAGTTTAACTGACTAAAATGTAAATAGAAAAACCACGTGCTTGTTTGTAGCTGAATGGCTTATAGTGAAATGTGTGCACCTATAAACAGGTAGAATATATAAGTAATTTCAGGCACCGATTGTGTATGTTATTTTTAAATAATGTATTTTAGGACGATTTGCTCATAATTACATTTCAAATACGCTGCTTTGTTGAAACATATTAAAATGTGGAATTCTCTATTTTTATAACTATACAAGTTTAATTATTGACTAAAGCTACATGGGGAAGGAATCGTTTGACTGATGTGCTATCTGAAACTGTTAGTCTAATTAAGGGTTCCCTGGTGTATAGTACTGCTACACTCGCTTGAGAATTCATTTGTCGGAATCTGGAATGGTGTCACGATTGCGGACTTTAACTGTACTGAAGGAGTTGTGCAAATTATCTCGAATTTTTTTTTATAGTGAACGGTTTATGTAAGTATAGCCAGTTTAATAGAGTACATTTTATTCTGCAGTTTACTCTAAATCGTAAAACATAGGGTTGGCCTAACAAAAATAGCAGCAGTTTTGTGATTACGTTTGCATACAATGCGTCTAGGATTTTGAAAGACATGTATATGCCTATGTATGGTTATTATTTTAGTATACTCTTGCGTGTATTAATTGTTTGGATTTCTTGTTTGGTTTCCCGAGTTTCTAACGTTCGTCTTATTGGCTTTGTTTTCGCGCGTGACTCAGTTTCCTGACGGTCGGCATTGAAGTTATTCAATCTCGTTTACTATTGTTATTGTGATAAATGGAAGTAGTGATGTTTATTTCATATTATCACTAAATCGTATCACCAGTTTTTTTAGCAATAAACAATATAATATGATTCTTTAATATGACTGGTGTTATACTTCAGGAAAGGGATGTTTAATTGTAATTGCACACCGCTCGCGTATAGCCGTTTTAGACTAAAAGGCAGATATGCTATTGACGTGGCCACTTGTCGTATTTTGACGCAGTATGCATGGTTCTGAAAACTTTACATGCGCATTAGTAATGAGAACAAGTTGAAGGCAATGAGCCATTGCAAATTGTTACTGCAAGTAGAAAATGCATTGGAGCCTCTGTTTATAGGCACAAAGCAGAGATGATTACGTGCGCTTGATGAATTGTCAAACCACGACTTTAGATAACAAAGAGAAGGAAAGAAAGCTAACGTGTCTCTCATCGAATAGAAGTTGCAGAGCCGCTTGCATAGATACCACAGACTTTTAACTGATTTTTATTGTATTAAAAATACAAATGTAACGTCCATTACATGTTGTTGGTTTTAGATTTAAAATGTGTAGCAGTTTAGCCCATATAAACTAGGAAGCACGGCTCTGCATTTGTGTTTTAAGCGAAAGTAGCTGTGTGCAGGCACCAATTATAGTTGCGAAAGTAAATGTGATGCTGGCAAAGGAAAAGAAAAACGAGCATAATAGGAAACGATTAATAGCTAATAAAGTTTGTAAAAATAGCGAGTTTGTGGTACTGTAGGCAGGCAGTGCAAAGTCTGACATGTGTGACATATTGAATTACTTGTTCAGTTTACTGTTGTATGTCGTTTCGTATACAATAAGGAAGCTTGATTGAAATGTGCGAATTGTAAAATATCATTAACATATATACATCAAAAAATTCAAACATAAAACAATCAGGTTTACTGCGGTCTGCGACATGTACACGCGTAACATAATCATAAATATGACAGGTGAAACTTTAACTTTCAGCTTTTATAAGTTACCGATACACAGGGGTTTGGACAGGTGATGTGTATCCTGCTTCTAAACGGGATATTCCACCGAACTGAATGATTTTTCTGATCTCCATCGACGGTGTGGTCGCTCGTGGAGGTTTAGCAAGTTACATGTAACGCTTTGCAGTTTTTCCTTTGCAACAATTATAAGCCACATTGCTGTATAGCGTAACCTTTCATCAATTATTTAAAACATTACGTCATTGCGGGCAAGGAGAATTGATTTTGCACCGGTACAAAATTGAGTTCTTTAAATGAAAGTTCAACTAAATTGCTATGATAGTTCAATCGATACTTGTATTTGTCCCGAGACCAATAATGTAAACATGGGTAAAAGGGCGGCTTGCGTAAGGGGTGGATTTTCTGAACTAAAATAGGCCAGTTTAACGCTAGATCTTTGTTAACTCCTGCTAAATTTACCATGGATAATTAAACAGTGGCGATCGTATTCTCACACCGATTGTGTGTGCCATGCTTGTAACATTACTGCTGCCTCAGTATGTGTGAATTATCGACCAAGAGGAAATTGCGACATTTCCTGATCGGGCGAAGCATCGACGCTGCAATAACAATAGAAGAGCTAAGGTTTTCCTAGCGTGTCACGTGGAACCAAGCGATAGTAATCGTAAGCATCCTGGAACATGTGAGGTGTTGCGGTACATCAGGTCTTTAAATGTTGGCAGTGGCAGAATCAGGACACGTGACTTTGAAAAACGGTTTTATATACAAGCAGAGATACTATTGTTAGGTGGTATATTAAATGCAGCAAAAAGATAAAGTGTGTCACCTCGCTTTTGTTCGAAGGGTAGTAATTGTATTTCTACACCAATACGTGCTAATGATATTTATGACTGTTAAATAAGTTTTTGGGCATTCACATATAGTGTGCATACTCTATTTATTACCCTAATCTTAACCTACCTTATATTTTAAAACAACTTCTAAATGTTTGCATCAAATTTACCGTTAAACAGCCTGCACAAAAGTTATAATTAATCACCCAGTTTTGTTTCTACTGTAATTTTTAACCTCAGGGTTAAACCCCAATCTAACAATTACAAGTTTAAATTGTAGACATACTTGACTTAGTATCAACCGATTGTATATAAGTTTCTCCCATTACTCGATGTACAGGTGGCTATATTTTCCTTAGTTTGATTATTTTTCTTATACTACGTTATGCCCTTTTAGGTGGGTAGCTTATGCTTTTCGTACACCCACCTTTCTATTTTGTAAACTTCCGATTATAACTACAGGACACCAGTATGTGAGATAGCGTCGTAGGGAAAGTGAAACTGAAACTGTATATTGATTGTTCAGCCATGGGACAGAAAAGCTCCAAAAAGACCGATCGATACGTCACGGGTGACGTCACACATTGCAATCTCCCAGACCAAGACGTCACTCGTTACGTAGGGCGTGCAAGGGAGTATACAGCCGTGGATGTTATCATAAAAAAAAATGAAGACACTGGTGAGACAATATGTGCCGATTTCCATTATTTTGTTTGGCTAAATTTGTTGTATTAGAAGGGCATCTCACATAGTGGTGATATGCTTTCCTGGAATAATATACAATCATTTCACCAAGCAATATATGAGTAGTGATTGAATGTTAGACCACAAATCATTGTTTAAAGCGGTGTTTGAGAGCTGACAATATTATATAAAACTCAAACCTTATTGTATATGTTCAATGATTATAGAATGCTAGGTGTTTTCTTTTGCTGTTTATGGAAATGAAATTTTAGTTCGATTTTTTTAGAACCAACATCTGGGGAAGAAGCAAAGCAAAGATCCCCCGTGCGACATCCTCCTAATTCAGTTTTACGTTTATTGACCGGGGCCCACAGAAAAAGTTACCTTCTGGCTTTCGTTTTTGGGTGGGGCCCCCGGTGGAAGAAGGAGGTGAAAAAGGGCAGCAAACCGTCGCAACTGGGCAGGAATTCTATTCTTTTTGAAGTAAGCATAAATTGATTATTCCTCGTAATATCGTTACGCATTTGAATTCAATTGAACCATCTCTCTGTTTATTTCTAGGAAGCTGAAGACTTGTCTGAGGACAACACAATATGTGGCGTGATGACGCACACCGTGTTTCTGCTTCGTCCAAAAGTAAAGTAGGTAACATTATAGCTTCATTTATGAAGTCATCGTTTTTTTACTGTCACGACCATTCGTTACAACCATGTCGTAAAGTGGAAACCAATAAGGAAATTATTTGTCTATTTTAGTGTTGTATTTATTTGTGTGCTTCAGTATTCCTTCCTTTTTATTTCGTTTTAATGTTTTCTTTTTTTCTATGTTAAAGATCACGACTCAAGAAAGAATTCTCTTTAAAGAAAATGGAAGCCCAAAAAACGTTCCTTAACGTGATGTAAGTTTAAAAAATATCCAACCAATACACTTACTGGTGGCTAACTTTGTACCTACTCCTACAAGCGCATTCTAAAGTTACCACAGGTGGTCGGTCACGTTGTTACATTGTTCGTCATTTAAACAACTGATAAATACGTGCGTGTTTAAGTTAACTCAAGTTGAATGTATTTTTACAAAATTACTAATCCACGATTTTTCTTAGGATGGACATAGAACATCACTCGGTCTTCAGTATAAAAGATATTAATTGTGACATAACACCGACTTCTATTGGAGACTGCGTTAATAAACTCCAGGAAAAGGTAGGCCCGTTATTTTCTACATTTCCGATTATGATAAACCCCTTAAGGTATACGACGTAATATATTGTCCTCCTAATGGACCTAGGAAAGATTATTTTACACTTCAAAGGAAGTAGGTAATTAAAGGGAACGTAACATAATAGGAATTAAAAAATCCCAGTTTTCCCAGCATGAAAGTTTTGAAAAAGTGGCTTCCTGCAGAAATCTCCGGTTTGTTTTGTCTTGAGGATGCTAAATTCGATTACACATTTAGAACGATTTTCACTGGGAATATAGATAATATTTAATAAAGTTTAAAACATGGAATCTTAGATAGACGAAGAATCTGCGAAGTGTGGCAGATTACTTTCTGTCATGCGTGTTGAAGAGGACAAAACTACTGAGAATGGTACATCGGAAAATGGTGTTTCCGAGAAACCCTCAAATCTTACACTGCGTATGATCTATCTGCACGAAACTGGGGATAATCTCAAACCGAGATACAATTACAAAGTTGAGTGCGTTCATATCAAGTGTACAGGTAAGAAAAATGCAAAAATGATGTATGCGCATGTGCGTGGTAGGTTCAGCGCGTCGGCCCACCAGCGGAAGTTTGCATGATGCTAAACCCACCGGTTGTGTGTTTCTTGAGATTATTAAAGATGCACGTTACATTGTATTAAATTGAACGATTCCAGTGGGTTGTGAAACTTATACAATCAGCCTCTTTAAGCAAAGTACGGTCGTGGGTGCGAGTTTGCGTCATATAGAAATTACCATAACACCTCAAGTCAAAAAATGCCTATATATGTAACAATTTTTGCCGTTATCAGTATATTAACAAATTCAATATGTCAACTAGAAAAGAAACTGAAACTAAAAAAGAAGGCAAAAAGCACCCAATCTAAACGAGACACAAATGTCACGTGGTCTGAGGATTGGTTGACATTGGTGAAGGAAGATTCAAGGTTAACTGAAGTCATCAGCGTAGGAGAAATTGCATTAAAAGGTACAAGTCAATAAAAATAAAAGATTAAACTCTTACTGGACGTTATAGAAGTATAGTATCGATCTAATTTCCGCCGGTTGCCAGTGTTTGTATACACAACGTATACTTTGTTTATTTGAACGAACACATACAGTATTTGCTTATTTTAATAATAAATGTTGTTTGGTCGGTTAGCTTATTCGGGCAGACAAAAGGTTGTCCATAGCTAATCGGTTGTGTCCTATGCCACGGACGTCGCTTAAACCCAGCGGATTAATAGGCATGAAGTTGTTTAGCCCTTGTGATAACGCTCCTTGCCTTTTCCCAATCACTTTCATAAATCATTAATATCCTTTATATTTATACATTGGTTACTAGTTTTATGCTGTATAAATTGTATTTCCCCATGTTTAGCTTTCCATAATTAATTATTCAATACCACAGACGCGTCCGGAAAAGAAAACAAGAAACCCAAACTACGCGAATTCGACGTTACAACGCTTTGTTTCTACGAGAATGTCGTCCCAGACGAGAAAGCGGCAGGCGACAAGAACACATCTGATGACGCGGCTGATGAAGTTGTTGGGAAACCAATGAAGTATGACGGGATGGTTCGGGAAGTGTGGGCTCCGTTAGATGACGTAAGTAGATATGAAGTGCAACATATCTTGTCAATTCTGAATAATATTTATAATTGTGTACATTTTTTAACTTATATTCCATTAGGGTTATGCTGTATGCTGTCTTTAATGGTTTAACCGGTTTATTTAAATCAGGTTGCTATTGATTTTCTTTATACAATTTTCGATAGTAATTTTACACAATTATGCATCGCGGTTATTTGGGCGTGTTAGACTTCTATGACGCTTGCAGATACTAAGAAAATGTAATAACATTGTTTCTTCTCAAAATTCGTCACGTCACATTTCTTATTGTTAATTATTTTGTTTGTTCCGAACATATAGCGCTTGGTAATTTTGATATATATTTTTAGTTTGTTGAATTTTTTTGACCCTAAAATCAGAATTAACTGATGAATTTCAGAATGTGCAAAATAATTTGGAAGCCGAAGCTGAGAAATATGGTGGAGCTGGGTGGGAACTGTGCACGGTGTTAGTGACGTCACAAGTTCGGATGAAACCTGATGGTTCCGAATTCCGAAAATGCGCCATCTTTTTTCAACGCCCGAAAGAGGAGTTTGTTTCGGAAATAGAAAAGGGAAAATCCAAAGAAAATTTACTTATGGTAGGTAATACGATTATGAAGTTGCGTAAAAAACGAATATATCTTTTGCAGAGAAATCCTTCAACTAAAAAATATTTTTTTGTTTCTGTATATTTAACTTCTACTGCATTCTATAACATATTCAGGATGGCACAACAAAAATAGAAGTAGCTAGTGGTGAATCGGAACCACAGTTTCTCGAGGTATCTCCTCCGACATCCCCGAAAGAAAAGGTAAGTTACAAGCTGTACGATGTGAAGCCCTGTGAAAGGGAAACCCAGGCCGTCTAACACACTGGCAATCCTCAAATTACCTTGAGCTCACCTTCGGGTTACCGGAGCTATTTTAGTGTGTTGTGTATGATTAAGACGTTCCTTCAATTTAGTAGAACCCATTATTTCGCTGGGTTTGGGCAATATCCGTTAAGTGAAAGACAAAACCGAATAGCTAGTTTCGAAACTTGCACTTACTCCTTCGTTTAAAAAGCAACGCACTGATTTACCAGACTAATCGTCGGACTTTAATTTTCTGATGCTAGAACATGACTTGATGTAAAATATATTTTGGGTTGTCTCTTATAAATTTAAAATCTTTTAGCACTTGTGTGTATCTTGTGATTTTTTGTCTGATAGCTGTGTGTGTAAGTGGGCTTGTACTCGTTTATGTGTCGTGTGTGATTATGAAGCCCTGCTTTTCATTTTTTTGTTTTGTGTTTTAGGTTGAAAGATTCGGTATTGCAATGCTACCAGTGATAGATATTGGACAAACAAAGCTTCGTGCAACTAAACCCTCCCCGAAGCTTGAAAAATCGGAGAATGAACCAAATCAGTTGACCTCTGGCATTGCTGCTGTGCAATTAAAAAAAGTTAATCGGGACGCTTTGAAGAAAAATTCCCCAGATATTAACAGGAAAGAAGAATCGGAAGTTAATCAGGTCAAACTTCGCCGAGCCGAAGTTGGAAACAGTGAAAAGAAAGAGGAGTCCAAAGAGGTTCCTTGGATGAAAACTTTGGAGAAAAAGCGGGAAGCAGTAATGAAGACGAATGGTTCGAAACTAAACGAAAACCGTCCGAAATCTAATGAGCCTGACGGAGAACTGGCAAAGAAACTTGATGAAATTAAGGAAAAACGAGCGGAACGGATGAAGAGAGTTTCAGTTCACAAAGAGGAAGAAGCGAAACGAAAATCTTTGCAAGAAACAAAGGACGAGAATCCAGGTAAAATAATAACACCACTGGACTTTTTAGAATTCATAATGTTTTGTAGATTTTTAATAACATGCCGTATTTCCAGATAACTTAAAAGAAGTTC
The DNA here is from genome assembly GCA_000149265.1 of Ciona savignyi. NCBI lineage: Eukaryota > Metazoa > Chordata > Ascidiacea > Phlebobranchia > Cionidae > Ciona > Ciona savignyi. The sequence goes on along the minus strand of CH003412.1, from coordinate 1,998,488 downwards.
TTAACGTGTCAAGTGTTGCTGTTAATATTGTTGCAAATCCTGATGTCGAAATCGAAAGTAAAGATGACAATCTTCCTCCTCCTCCCTCACCCATCAATGAAGTTATTCCTTCACCGGATATTGAACTTCCACCACCAGTTGATGACAATCTAATCTCTACTGGCTCGACAGACGTCCCTGAAGAGGATATTCTTCCACCACCTCCCAGCGACGTCATCTCACCTTCCAGTGGTGATGTTGTCGCACCTTTAAACGAAGATGTCATTCCTCCTCCTGCTGAGAACCTTATCGTACATGACATTTCTAATAATGAAAACGTTAATGAACCAAAAAGTGATAATGTCATTTTACAATCAATCGATGACGTTATACCACCACCGAATGATGACGCAATCTTACCCCCAAGTGATGACGTCATTTCACCCCCAAGTGATGACGTCGTTTTACCCTCAAGTGATGACGTCGTTTCACCACCAAGTGATGACGTCGTTTCACCACCATGTGATGACGTCATTCCACCACCAAATGATGACGTTATTCCACCACCATGTGATGACGTCATGCCACCACCAAATGATGACGTTATTCCACCACCACATGATGACGTCATTCCCCCACCTAATGATGACGTTATTCTACCACCAAATGATGACGTCATTCCAGCACCAAATGACGACATTATTCTACCACCAAACGATGACGTCATTCCACCACCAAATGACGGCATAATTCCACCACCAAATGATGACGTTATTCCACCACCAATTGATGACGTTATTCCACCACCAAATGAAGACGTCATTCCACCACCAAATGACGACATTATTCTACCACCAAACGATGACGTCATTCCACCACCAAATGACGGCATAATTCCACCACCAAATGATGACGTCATTCTACCACCAAACGATGATGTCATTCCACCACCAAATGACGACGTCATTCCACCACCAAATGATGACGTCATTCTACCACCAAAGGATGACGTCATTTTACCACCAAATGATGACGTCATTCCACCACCAAATGATGACGTCATTCCACCACCAAAGGATGACGTCATTCCACCACTAAATGATGGCGTCAATCCACCACCAAATAATGACGTTATTTCACCATCAATTGATGACGTCATTTTATCAACAAATGATGACGTCATTCCACCACCCATTTCTTTAGGCGAAAACGCTAGCAGTGCAGATGGGCAAAACTCATCAAAAAATAGGGCCGATGTTTCTCCACTCTCAGTCCTGAACATTCCACCCCCTCCTCCAAATAATGATGATATCGAGGTAGATCAAAATAACCAAGACAATAAGGAGAAATTAAGCTCTCCAGAAAACAGTGTAAACATTGACGACGTACTTGCTTCTTTTGATTTTGTTTACCAAGACATTAGCGGAAACAGCCCAAACACATTTGAGGGTGACCATTCCAACCAGCAGCATGCATCACATACCGAGGATAAGGAGTCTGCGAATTCAGAGATAAATGAAACTGTATCTTCAGTCGATATCCTTGATGAGATAACAAAGCAGATAGACAGCGACCCAGCGTTTTCCAACGGTACACCTCCAAATGACGGGAAAGAACACCTAGACTTAAACAGTAATCATAACAATAATGTAGTAAACGAATCGAAGGCTCAGTATACACACAATAACACGTAATAGTTAGTTTCTATCCGTTTAAAATTTGCCGTTTTTGACATCAATTACGACTTACCCTGATGCTTTCCCTTTAAATGTGTAAATTTTCCCACCATATATAAAAACCTTTGCACCAACACTGTTTAGTGTAAACTATTTGGTTGTTAAGTTATGTTTAAAATTATTTAAATATTATTGCCTATATATAGAAAATAGGTGTTACATTTTGATCGCATACTACAGAGTTTTGGTATAAAAAGCAGTTTCATAAGCGGTTAGTTGAAAGCGTCCCATGTATATGAATTGCAACAACATTGCTTTTTGCTATATTTTTTGCTTGGTTGTCAATTGTTGCACCAATATATTTAATTTATATAGTTAACATTGCAATATAGTATCCGCGTTTATAAAATCACTCACTCTTTTATGTCATTTAACGTTTGCAAACAAAAGCATATTTTTCAAGACGACAGTAATTAAAACAGGCATTGTTAAGTTACAGAAGCAAATGCTTTTAATTCAGCATAAATTTGTTGAGTTCAGCATTTTTTTATACTTCATTTAATATCGTAGGTGGCGGTAGGCTGCGGCCCGTCGTTGGGCTATCGGACTATACCTTGCGAGCCATGCAAAAAATCACGCCAAGAACACGTACTTTAAAAGTTCCCACTGTAACATCGGATCCTGTCTAATATATATCCCAGCATTTTTTTGTTTAAAAGTCCGAATCTATTTTGATGAAGCAAACAAGTAAGTTGGTTATTATCTTTAATTATTGGGCTAACATCCCACAATAATACTTGTTAGAACTCGGGAACAGCTGAATTGATTATTGGGACTCTAGACAACCCCTCTCCGGCTACAAATACAAAATGAAATGAGGGCTGTAAACTAGCCCAGCAAATGTTAGGTAACATTTTATAAAATAAATAAATTGCAATAAAATTATGGTGACAATATTATTTTTAAGGCAATTAATATGTATTGCAAAACTTATTGTGACTATATGAATATTTGCTGGTTCGTTTCTGAGTTAAAAAAAAGGACACAATAAAAGGTCTACTTCAGTTGAACCCTGTCACAGCTTTACTCCAGGAATCAACTTCCTCTGTTTCCTCCAGACCTTGACCGAAACAATCTTCGTCTGACGTAGAATCACATGTTCAGAGCCTGGGGCTTGACTGACATGTGACGAATACGCCATCGCCTCTTGACCAACCGCAGATATCGCAATATTTCTCATGGCCCGATAAGGCGTTCAAGGATGATTAGCATTTATATTGAAAAATGTCGCCACGTACTCGTAGGTAGTCAAAAGACATATAGTCACATATTATTAACTGGTAGTAGCCGGAGACAGTATTATAGTTTGATTTAAAAATCAACAACGTATAGCCCGCTTCGCGAAATCGTATATTCTAAAACCAGAAAAATTATACAACCATAAAAATCATTATAAAACAATTTTGCCGGAGGCACTTTTTATATTTATTGCTAAGCACAACATTTAAACACACAAATGCCAACATATTATATGGTCTTATCATTGGATGGAGCAAAGTAGAGTAAAGCAGTAAGAAATCATCAATAAATTCATTCAAACAATTTCTTTAATGATGGCAAATATAAAAGTTCTATACCGTGTACAGTCAGGATACAGTATGAATGCAACACGTCATGCCGTAACATGATTAAAGGCATTGTTTGGAAAATTAAGTTGTTTTTTTCCAAACAAAACGGCATAGGCGTTATGTTTAATCCTTGACATATGAACACTTATTTAATGAGTGTGCTAAATGATACTAAGGTTTGTAATTCTGATTAAATGTTTTTAGGTTATTCGATTTTTATCGGTAAACAAATTAGGTAAATTAGTAATTAAAAATTTGAACACCCCTCCTTTTTTTAACATTAGTTGTAAAATTCCACCTTTCGCTGTTGTGGTGGTTCCCCTTTATTTAGTCATTTCCAAAATGTTAAATAAATGTTAGGTTACGGCTACGCCTTCTGCAGGACTAAAGATAGTTTGTACTCAGGGTTGCCATTTGGCCTTTTTCACGGTCAAATTTCAGAAATTTGGCCGTACCAAAATTGCCTCGGACGCGAAAAAAATAGTTTGGCCGTGCGGAAAAATCTGGCCGAATTTGGCCGTATAAGCATAGTGTCATTTTTTTGGCCAAAACGTCATATTATTTTTACGCTACAGTAGAAATAAAGGGAAAAATATATAAAAGCTGATTATGACGTTTTGAAATAAAATAATAACGGTAGGAATTCCTATATAGTATATTAATGGGTTCGACAAATCTGGAGGGAATTAAAATTATTCAATTTTGAACAAA
>CH003412.1:1918075-1994394 GCA_000149265.1 Ciona savignyi | reverse complement strand
CAATTTGGCCGAATTTTGGCCGTAAAGCAAACACAGTTTGGCCGTAAGGCAGATTTCCCGTCTGGCAACCCTGTTTGTACTGTCGATGGGTTTTAATTTTAGTCTGAACTAAGTAAAACTTCGTTCCTGATCGATTTCGATAAGGAATCCAACATCAAGCAACGCAAAGGCAGTCCTGTAGGCCAGTATGGAAAGTACGGCAGCTGCACACTCGAGTTTTTTAATTCCCTGCGTCTTTGCACACTTGGGTAATTTCACACGCTCGCGAGCTGGCAGTATAAACATCTTATAATTACCAACAAACCTGTAAACCTACGTCTGGACCTCGGGTAATTTAGTGTCAGAACGTTTTTTGTTACGTAGACAGATATGTTAGCTGATGGAAACGATAGATTTAGGATAGAATAATATGTTTGTTTAAGATTTTTAGAAAATATTAATAAAAAGGAGATTATGTGCACACTTGAAGTGTGCACTCTTTGACGTTTGCACACTGCACACTGCACACTTAAATATTTGATGCATGCACACTCGAGATCTCGGCAAAAAGTGACATACTTTCCATACGGGCCTGTAGGGGTGCCTCTGGCTCTAATTACTACAGACCGCTTGGATTACTTAGATTGCTATGGAAAGTAATTTTAACCCTGTTCCAAACACCAGTCTCAACCCCAGAACTAACTTTAATCCCAACCCTAACATTAATATCATGTCTTTTGTAATTACGAATAATAGTAAGCGATCCAAGCGGTCCTGTAGTATTTAGAGGTACCGATCGTGTAGTATTACAAAACAATGAGCATGATTAGTAATGGGGCAACACTAAAAGGGGGGAAACTGCTCAAAATTATGGAAACAAATTTAAACTCTGCCCTAAACACTAATATCAACCCCAGAACTAACCCTAACTCCAACCCCATGTTTAAACTAAATAACCTTTATTTTAGTGTGCAGTTTCCCTCCTTCCTGCTTTCCCCCCTATTAGTTTTCCCCTTAGTATGTGCCATAGTAACAATACAATTTTTATTTTTGTTTCTTTAGCTGCAGCGTTTACCACCAACAATTTGAAAATACATGTCATAACAAATATGGCATTAACTGAAAATCCAACAATTAACAAAAAAACTACTGTGGCAAGATACTACAGCAAAGCAGAAAGGCACCAAAAAAACTAAAAGTTATCTAGTTTGGTGCCTTCCTGTGAAAACAAAATATATGTATATAATTAAAAAAGAGTTAACTTGTAAAATAACTGTAATAGTAGGGATTAACAATTCAGAATGATTTATATTAAATGATTAATAAACTGTTACATATTATATATAATGAATTACACGCTTTCATACAAATGCTTAAGCATTAAAATAGTTTAACTTTGTTACAAACAATACTACAGTTATATGGAACGGAAGTCAAAACAATAGCCTACATCTCATTCTCATGCAATACAATACAATATAACTTGTGACATAACTGCAACAGTAGGGGCTAACAATTTAAAATAATTTATATTAAATAGTAAAACATCTTGTAAGTGCAATAATAAAAAATTTGTGTGCATTCGTAGCATTGTTTTTGTAAGGTTTATTTATATTAATAATATTTTTTAGGTTTGGCATGTAGTTTTGTTATCTTGTTTGTGCTTATAGTACCATATGCTCCAGCCCTGTCACCCACTAGTTCCCGTGCATGCCATTCTTTTATTACTATCAACAGCTGTTGTATGTTTGCAGTTTACATCTTGATTGTCTGCAGCAGACAATACTAATAGGAGAAAAACTTCATACTGTAAGGAGTAAAACTAAAAGCGAAAGGGTAGGAGGGAAACCGGAGTAAAGAAGAGAAAGCATTGAAATGTGAAAAAACGCAGGAAAATTATAGGGTCAAGGAAATATGTTAAAGGGTATATACCTTAATGAGGAAAATATTGAAAGGGAGGAAACGTTTCCCCCCATAAGGTATAAAGCATTATCCTCCTTTCCTCTAGTTTCCTTCCACAAGGTATATTATATATTTCCTTAATCCCTAAAATTTCTCTGCCTTTCTTCATAACATTTTAATGCCTTCCCACCCGTTTTGTGCCTTTTAATATTGTGCAGCTACTGATTAGCATGTAAAACAACTTGCTTGGTATCTGTCCCCCGATAGAATGCTCATAGCTTTAGAACAATCTCATAAGAGTTAGAACAACTGGTTTCTTAAATATAAAGTATACCAGGAAATTAAACGTCAATTGCCACTCTCTGCATTTGATCTGTAAAAAAAAAGTTAATGAAGTTTTATATTTGATAATAAAGTTTTAATAATTATAAATGTAGAAAAGATGAAATAAGTACCGGTAAACCTAATTCCCTAACCACTTATAGGTATGTATATATACATACTGTTTTAATATACTGGTAAATGACTAGTGCAACCCCGTGTTTTAATTAAATGGGACAATTGCCAATTATTACGTTTTTTTTATTGCAGATTAAATGCTGTAGGCCTATTGCATCTACTATAAAGGAAAACTCAAAGTGATTCTGCGATAAGTGTACTTGGCAATTGCTGTCTATAATTATGTTGACTAATTATGAGAAACTTAAACAAGATTTGAACCAGATGAGAGGAATTGTTGTCCCATATCATGCATCAGTTGAAGAGCTTGACTCCAATACTAACCTCTGCGAATTACTCGAAAGTGTGGTAGAAGACATTGATGTGCCAAATACTGGTGAGTTAGAATGTAAATTAGTTATAGGTCTGCTACATTAAAAGGTTTAATGAGCAATGTTTTAACAGTGTTATATACTATGGGTATATGTATACACATAACATGTGATTATGATGGTTAAAAAAAATACTTTTTGTTATTAGGTGCGGAGGAATCTTTAAATGATTTGACTCAAGAAATTGTGAACCCTTTAAACCAAACTCTAGAACAACGCGAACCCTTGATAATGAAGTTATATGTATGCAAACATTGCCCAAAAGCATACAGGAAGAAATATGTGCTAGAACACCATATTGAGAGCATTCATTTGGGAATTAAAGGTTTTCAGTGTGAAACCTGTGACTTTCGCACAGCTTATAAGTCCTCATTTGACCAGCATATGCGCATTCACACCAAAGAAAAGCCGTACAAATGCAGATATTGTGAAAAATCTTTTACAATCTCCTCCACACTTATTGAACACAAACGTATTCATACAAATTCAAAACCACATAAGTGCGAGTGGTGCTCGAAACCATTTTCATCCAAGTCCAACTATAACAAACTATATTCGAATTCACACATTGGCAGAGACCTTTTAACTGCGCTTACTGTGATAAAACTTTTAATCACTCTACGCATAGAAACCGTCATGTGGAGCGAATGCATGAGGACAAAGTGAATTCAGTAAAGCAAAAATTGCCTTGCCCTATTTGTGATAAAATGTTTACTCGCAAAGACAACCTCAATGATCACATAAAATTAGCTCATTATGGAATACCAAAATACAGATGTAAATTTTGTGAAAAAGGTTTTGCAAACTTGGGACACATGCGGCACCATCAATCGCAACATTCATTAGAATAGTTGTACTTTTTGCAAGTTTACTTTATTTTCTATATTTTAAGCATTATCATTTATCTTTGTGTTCTTGAAATCTCTGATGTTTTTATTTTGACGAATAAACATGTGCAATACGAAAATGTCAGCGTAGCGCCATGTATTTATTACAATTAACAACTGGTTAGTTACCATTTTAAACTTGTTATTTATTTATTATCCGTTGTTTAATGGCTTCACTGTTAATAGAACTTATGTAGTGTACAAAACTTGTGTGGGTGCGCTTCTGCAAATTTACCCAAAAACAGTTAAAGCGGGTAATGGGTCGGACACATTGTCGTATTTTTTTAGATAAAACACCCAGCTCACGCCTGTGGGATTCCCACACGTATTTGTAATTGTCTCGCTGTATATTTTAACTATTAGGTCGCCATGATATGTGTCGGTACCTCTAAATACTACAGAAGCGCTTGGACCGCTTGGAGCGCATGGAGCGCTTAAATCGCTTGGATCGCTTACTATACTTAGTAATTACAAAAGCCATGATATTAATGTTAGGGTTGGGGTTAAAGTTAGTTCTGGGGTTGAGACTAGTGTTTGGGACAGGGTTAGAATTACTTTCCATAGCAATCTAAGTGATCCAAGCGCTCCAAGCGGTCCTGTAGTATTTAGAGGCACCCTATTTTGTGCGTGGAAAGTTGCGATTAGTTTCCTGTTTTTTGGCAGCTCAGTCGATGAATCGTTTCCCTCGAGTTCTGTTTAACGCATGTCAAGCCTCGTGTACAAATATGTGTTTCCTGTTATAATTATTTTATAAACCTTGTACAATTCCATAATATCAGAGAGAACTCGGGATGGCCCCTCTTGGCCTGACCTCCCTTTAGCTTACCCTATATCTACCTAAGCTATGCCCCTATGTACAGTGCTTTAACTGGCTGCACGCTACGCGATAACCCAATAAAATACTTAGACTCTGTTTACCTCGTGTCTTACCCTAATTGAACGCCGTTTAAAGTTAAAGCACTGCTACAGCGGCACCACCTAAAATATAGTGTAAGCAAAAGTTTGGAGGAATTTGTGAAGTAACGGCGTGTTTCTGATTTGCCCCTCGTCCGACGGAATAACTTTGCGGGTTAGTGCTGGGCCCTTAGTCGAAAGTTTGCAGTTACGAAACTGGTTGCTAACAATTCGTTTGTGTCGTTAGTAATCAAAGGCATGTGGTGGACCTTGATATCATATTTGCAAAAACTGCATTTTAGATAATCCACGCCGGCTGTGTTCATTCTGTTATCGCTTTATGACGTCGTTGATACTTATCACCTCAGGACGTCATTGACACTTAAAGCAGTTGTTTTCCACCTACGTCATTATTTGCTTTATAAAGCGTTGTGTGGCCACTTAAAAAGGACACATAAGAGACACCCATAACTTAATAACGAATACATCTACGAGTGCAGATTTTTGTTTTTTTATTTAGTGGAGGTTCCGCTGCCAGTCAAGATTAGCTCCACGATATATGTGTACATATGAGATTAAAACGGAGATACTAGATATAGACGGCATCGGATCCTGGGACATGGCCCTAGTCAATAAGTTAAAAATCACCTGTCCCCACAACACTATAATAGGTACGACGATGGGGGCGGGATAATCCGACTTATTTCCGTTTGATATAGACCCCTTACGAATTCGCGAGACATTAAAAGGCTTGTAAGTTTGATAACGCTCCATTCAATTAACAGGGATAAAACATAAATAGTCTATAAATAAATAAACGAAGCAACACTAAACCCAAAACCACTACCGTAGGCTAGCGTACATTTTGTTTCAGGGATTTCCATAGGTGTTTTACACCTTAAACTATCTGTGTATTTATATACCAAATGTCATCTGACATCCGCGCACAAGATTTAACCATGGTTTGCAAATGTACATAGCAACATGGGGATATATCATTAAGTAAAAAATAAATGGATATGGTCTGTCTTGCAGTGGTAAACTTATTCATTTCTGGATTCATTTCTTTGAATCTGTTTAAATGTCTCAAGGGACATTCGAAACGGCGATAACACTTCGACCAAATGCTGAAACGGTACAAGACTTGTCGCGGCCCCTCTTATGATTTGCTCTTGCCAGTTGTACAGAACCTTTGCATGAATTCCATTTTCGAGTTCGTGTATTTCCAGTACAACCGTCGAACTTGTTGGAGGAACAGTTTCTATCTCTACTCCCAGCGCAGTTAAAAATCGTAAAATTGTCGCATCATGCCCAGAATAATAAAACATATTTGCTGAAGTTTTCATGGGTTGTTCCAAATGATGAAGAATGTCATCTATTAAAGGGCCGCATAAAATTGGAAGAACTTCATGTCTGCATAAAGATTAGTGTTTGAAAAGATAAAAATGAGGAACTGAAATAGCCCCTTAATAATGACGTCTACAAATCTGACAGTTTTTATAATCCAAAAACTCTAATGGGGTTCCAAATGCCACATTATCACAATTGTATGGACCATAAACGTCTTAAAATAATATTTATTTTATTCAATGACTAGTATTGTGCGTTTAAAATCAAATTAAAGTTAATATTCATTAGCAACCTTTTTCCCAGCTTTCCTAATATACAAAGTGAATAAATTTTAAATTTCCAAGATTGCAATCTCTGCCACGTTTCTTCGTCAAGCAAGTGTGGAAATCCGAGGTCGTTTAAAGTCACTAAGTTGTCAACAATGTAATATGGATTTTTTTCTTGTGTGCCCAACGAAACGGTTAGTTCCTTAACCTGTACAACGATAACAAATATAAGACTTATTCACAGCAAACCGACCAGTTAGCCAATTCGGTAAGAGCGACAGATTTGCGCAGGAAGTGTCACCTCGAGACCACCAGTTAGCTTGGTGATGTGTTTGTCCTTGGTATACCACTTACTGGATATCGCTTTAACCAAAACGGTTTAATTGTTGAACTAAAACAAAAAAACATCTCAATCAAAAACAACATACTGTCATAGTTCCGGTAACCTGGCACAGGGCTCGAGATAATTTGAAGATTGCCTGTGTGATAACGTAACTTTATTTCCCAATTTACGAGGATATAATAACATGATTATCATCTCTTAAACAACAGTCGGGCAGCAGGATATATTTACCAGATCTTCCATTTGAGGAAGATTTTTGGAATCCTTTATAAGATCAACGGTTCTCCTTTTAACAAGTGGAAGTTTAGAATCAATAATTTCGTCCTCGGGACTTGTCACATAAATTGGAATTGGTCCATTAGTATGTTCACCAAATAAACCTGGAATATGTATGTCTTATGTGATGGTACTGAATACACATTGTTTACCACTCAATATGAAACGTTCTCCGTTATAATCAGTTAATTGCACTGTCTCACGCATTTTTTGAATAGATACCTATTATATATCTAAACAAAATAATATTTTTCTATTTTTACCAAATATGTGCCGCCTATAGCCTACAAACAAATACTACTAAACTACATTTATAAACCTAACTTTATTTTCCGAAATATCCGTGTTCCGCCAAATCAGCATTTATAATCGTTTGTTATGAGTAGGTGATGAATTGGGTATATATTTAGATTATAAGTGTTTACCCTATATAGCATGTGGTTGCATCAAAAACGTAGAACATGTTATAGTGAAACTATATATATATATTACATCAATGCCATTATAACAACCGAAACTTAATCATTATATAACCTTTTACCTGACAGAACATGTCTAGCAGATTGTATTGTACGATTAATATTGGTGGAACGCACCAGGATACTGTTTGGCTCGTATATACGCTTCAGTAATGCGTCTGGTCCTTCCCCGTACTTTTGTCTCAGTTTTAATCCGACACAGTACTGGTCATCTTCGCCTTTGCTTGTTAACTGTCCATAACCATATGTCTCTCCTCTTAAAGTGCCAAGTTTCTTTAAATCTTCATCTTGTTTGCTAATTGGCACTTCCGAATTTCCGAATGCTCTCTTTTCAATCAATAGTTTACCCTTTTCTGAAAATTCAGTCTTTGTAGAAGTAAAACTAAGGTCATCCAATATATCTTGAGGAAAGCATGGGGTTCTTGAACCGTGACGAGTCAGAACTACAATTTTTCGAACCGGCATTTTCTAGCAATGAGAGCGACGTAAACTACATTGGCCCAAGGTGGTGAAAAACAATCGAAGTGACAGACTAATTTCCTGTGGTCTGGACGAAAAACAACCCGATGTAATACGGCAACCAGTTACTCTTACGGTACCGCACTAGATTTCAGTGCTGCTATTAGTTTTAAAAAAGATAAAAAAACTGACGAAGGAAACCATTCACACCGTTTGCGAAATTCGAAAAAGGGATTTTTGAGGAAAATGACTAAGTTATTTTGGGGAATAACAAGATAAATAACTTAGCTTGGCCTACGCTAACCAAATAAAATAACCATTTGCGATGATATTGCTATTTAAACTTATCTAGCTTGCTTAAACAAATACTATACAGGCGAAGGGAAATTTGAACTACAATTTTTTTAATGAAGTCAGATGTTTGTAGTACACTGCTATACCATTGTAGGTATGAGGCTATCGCCTAATACACAATCATTTTGTGCATGTATTAAGGTAAAGTGTAAGACAAAAACGATTAGTCTTGCTACCATTGGTAAAACTTACACACTGGGCATTTTTCGTCTATGACGATAATCTCACTGGACAGTAGACTATTTCTCTAAATATTAAAACTCTCCTTAAATAAGCAAAACGCAACAGATTAGCTTCGAATTAAAGCTAAACGAATTATTAGTCTGCTGGGAACTACCAATATTTTTTTTTAACAAATATGACTTGCAGTAATATTTTTTCTGTCGTACCAAATCAGTTGAGTTGTCAGCCCTGCAGCTATTGTAGAACGACCGGCTCGCGTTAGTTGACCAGCACCTTGACAAACACAAATAACGAAAGCAAACACAACGCCCTATAATTATTTCCGTCGGCGAGGTATACTATTACAAATTACAGCTAAACTTAGAACGCAGCAAAACGAAAATTTTTATTGGGTGTATATATGTAGAGAAAACATTTATGTAATCCAGGTATATGCCAACCAACAAAAAGCGACATATAGATGTAAAATGTGGATAAGTGTTTTTACAAGGATAACGCGTGGAATGATACCTAGAGTTCAATTAAACGATTTAAAATGCATTTGTATAAATTAAATATATTATTACTCAATTAATAGAAAGTTAAAAACAGTCAATATTACAAACATTTTAAGTGGCTTTTGTTATTGGCCAAATTGTATTTATACGATTCAAACTGTAGCCTATAAACCGTACGGGATATATATACACTGTTTTTATTTAATTGAGTTTTGTCAAAAATAACGTGTGAAAACTTAAAATTTAGGTTTACAACCGTTCTTGCAATTTCACGCTTCTAACAACTTGTTTACCATGCGAGACCAAACGATTCTTGTTTTGTCCGGATCAATCGCAAGTAAACTTTATCACTTTTGGAATGAGAGTTAAGTTATGGGGCATGCTTTGTGAGAGGTAAGACGTATTTTCTTACACCGCAACGCTTTCATAAAACCTGTTTTCCACATCTGACCAAACATACTATAAAGTTATACGAGATGGCAAAAGCACCAACTGACCAATTATTAGGCGCAGTTCTAAAACTGTGTTTGCCGTCATTTATATAAATTTTTAGCTTCATCATTGGTATAAATGCGAGACGCAGGTAAGAGTAGTAAGAATTTAGTATTGTAGCTTGGATATCTGTTTAACGTAATAATGCCTCATAATAATCACTGCAGGTTAAGTGAAATCACAATGCATACTCCCCTTCTGACTAAGCATTGAAACCAGAATTATTTTGTGTTAGTCTTTCCGTGCAATTTTATTTTCTGCATTTGTATTTGTATCCAAAGTCGTGTAACCAAATCTTCGGTTCCTGTGCAGTTGTATCGTCCAATGTAAGTATTTATTTTTTTATTCCCCGGTTTATATAGATATTGTAGAACTAAAGTTAACCACCCAGTCATGTTTTTGTGCTAAAAGTTGAGTGCCTATCCAAAGCGTGTATTGAACAGTTTGCAGTTGTCATAGCTAAACTTATGTAAAAATGAGTGTTTTTACAGGTATGTTTATTATTGTAAGAATTTGGTCTTTGCATTTTAGAAATTAAAATTTTTGTGTAATTTGTTTGTTTCTGTTACAATACACCTGCTTAATTTTAGAGATGTTAATGTACAAGCTGCACTTGCCAATCAATCACATATTGAATTTGTTGCTTTAGGTACTGTTTACATCAGAGTTTCCAAAACAAAATTGGCCTCTTTACATTTTTCCCGGTATAACGCGTTCTACCCAATGAACATGCATGTTACCAGCTTTACGCGCAGATAAAAAAAAAAAACAGAGTAAAATCAAAATGTGTTTGTATCGGATTTGTAGGGAATCCATAATTACCTTAGCACTGTTTTTGTTACCGCCCAAATTATTCTCAGCGCTCCCCAATCGCCCATTTTTTTTACCGAGCCAAGTTTCGAACCCATGCTGGTATCGTCACTTGGGACGTTTTTGTATAGTAGTCGGTATATTTATCGGTCGCGTTAACCATTCGGCCACACGACCGTACCCCAATCGCCCATTTGGTGGACCCCTCAATTGAGAGGAGTACTCGTCGCCTTGTGGACGGTGGTCGCACTTTAGGAAAACCTCTTCCGTAATATACTGAATTATTTAAACGAAGGGGTCAATATTTATGTTAGTGTTTTAACAAATGCCCCACCTTCCCTTAGAGCCAGGATTCTCTACACATAAGCTTTAACTATATGCAAGCACTGACATATACAACATGCATATTGGCATCTTAAAAACATTAGGATTAAATAGCAAATAGAATACAACAGGGGTCGGCATATCTTGGCACGCAATAGGGTTTTTCATGGCACGCCGCGTGATTTGGTGCAAATGCAAAATCTAAACTAAAAGCATGTTCAAACTCCCTATAATAAACACTCAAACTGTTTATAATATATACGATAATATTAATAAAATATTTTTTCGTTATCCGCTTACAAATATTCAAAATGGGTAGTTGACTATGCAAACCGTGTAAAACAATAGTTGGACCGCCAAGTTGCTTTTATTATATATTATTCACGAACTAGCACATTGCATTCAAAATGCTGCCCACTCCTGGTTTAAATTATAAGAACTTACAGTGAAATTTAAGCTTATCTGATACATTTTACCTTTTAATTTCTTGGAAATTTAGAGTAAATATAACTTTTGGTTCGGGAATATCGACGATAACGCCTAAAATGCTAAAGTTAGTCCTTTTTTTACAATTTCTATGATAGCGGGAATTCCAATTAAATTTGTAAAATTAATACTAAAGGAAAACTATCGTTATGTCAGTTAGAAATACTGAAACTTTTAACCTGATTTATGCGACCCAACATGCCTATCATCAAGCGTGGCGAAAAAAACGGATAAAACAGGGGAATCAAGATGTTTTCTATTTGTGAACAATGATCAATTTCATATTGTAATCGTTATCGATTAAATTTATCGTTTACGTAATTTTACTAAGGATTACGATTAATATATATCAATCGCCGTGGTATCAGGTATTAACCTACTTGATACAATTACCACTGAAGGAAGCCCCACGTCCCAAAATTGATACGACGAATATATGAAAATATATCACCGAGCTATACTGCAGTATTTATGTAATAAAAATGCCATTTTAGTGATCTAATATTCTAATGCATTTAGATCAAGAAAAAAAATCACTTGAGCCTCTATCCATTCAAAAAAGTTTATTTGTCATTGTTGGAGATCCTTACAGGGATTCGGAGGGTACTTTTAAATACAGGCCCTAACAATGTGATAGCCCGTGTGACTTCTAAAATGAAAAGTATTTTGCCATTGAAAAGTCTACTTGCTCAACATATGTGTTTAATACTTTTATATCCGTATGTTTTTTTATATTGGTAACGTAGCAGCGTATGATTACGAACGAATGAACTAGGTAGGTTTCGGCATGATGTCTTCTACGTTGTTTTATGGTTAAGGTTAAGAACGAAACCGCCGGTTATCTCTTTCTTATTCCTCAGAACAGGCAGACGGGTTTCTCAAGTTATGGTTGGGTTGTTAAATTTAACCATAAAATGCACTTAACAACAACAGCATCGCGCAGGAGAAAATAAATGAGTATATTCGTTGAGGTGGCAACCACCTCGTCGTATGGCGCCCCTGGTGTCCGCCTTCTTCAAGCCATGTCGCCTTTTTCTTCTGACGATTTTAAAACGAGTTGCGTAGGGCTCCAGAGTTGGGACGTAGTCGACACTGCAGCCTGCAGCTGTGTTGCGTGTCTAAAAAACAGACACATTAATTAATCAGTTTTATGGAACCCTGCTCCATTGACCACGGCGCAGTGTAATTGTAATTATTGATTCGATTAACAGTTGATTGAAAATCGTCCAGCCCATTGACCGTAGACTGTGGTGTTAAGTTGTTATACCAGAATGTTGAGCAGGCCGGTTTAACCAGACAAAAGAACTTCTGAAATTCAGGCTTGGTTAATGCATTTAAATGCAGTGTTCTTGTCAAAGTTACCAACATATTTAATGCAGTGCAGCTTGACAGCAATATGTAAAATCGTTAAACGAAAACGTTTTACGAGGCCTGCCCAGACACCTTTACATCAGAGTACCAAAATGATTGCGAAATAGTGAGAGCAAGCGGGTATTCGAGCATCAAGGACCTTAAGCGTTGTTCGAAACATAATCTGAATGTAGAATGTATAGTCGTTGTGTATTGGAGCGATTGATGTAAAGCGCGCGCCGCATTGTCTAATTCCTGAAGCCCGCCTGTATTTTCGTCCTTCGCCTTTAAGCAACGCGGGGGAGGTTATTCTTACATATTTCGCCCCATACTTTCACTGCTTTGTCTGTATTGTTTCCGAATGGCCAGCATATCAGATTTTCTTAAACGTCTTATTTTTTTGTTTGCGACCCGACACCGCTTGACCAAACATACATACATCTACAGATTGTAAAGACGCCGCATCGAATTAGGTGCAGAAGTGCTGGTCAGTGTATTGAAAGCTGTTATTTTAACCTTCACCGTTCTCAGTACCTAGTTACCGAGGATGGCGTTTTGAGTGAACGTCATGAGATACTTCAGGTTATTTACATTCAAGTGCTTCATCGATTGCTTTTAACCTTCACAGTTCAAACCTCAACATTTGCCCTACCTACCTACCCTGCCCAGAGATCCAATAACACAACATCATTTTGGATTTGTGCATAAATTTAAAAAGGTTAGTTTCATACTAATTATTTGTTGTCATGCTTGTTTAGAGCAAGTTTTTTTGGCCTATTTTTTTAAACAATAAAGAAAACGACACCAAAACAAAATTACAAGAGGTTTTGTAATACTTACGCTCGTAAAAACAACTGTCCTAAATTCTTGTCAAAACTCTAAAGAAAAATGCATTATCCAAACCACTTCAACACAATGAATTTAGTGGAAAACAAAAAAGTTGGAAACTGGGAAAGCAGGGAAGTAGGAAAAGCTTACACTAATATAAAGACTAGGGTTGGTGTAAGGGCTTGGGGTATAGTTGGATTAGTTGTTAGGTTGAGATTAGTATTATGGGACTGAGTTAATTAGTTTCCATAGTGTTAGTGAGCACTTTCCGACCTTTTTATCTTCCCTCCTTTTATTGTTGCCCACCAGTTCGAAATAATTTTAAAGTGGAAAAAACATAACGAAAAAGGAGGCAATTGTTGTTTATTTTTTATTTATTATTTAGTTGTATTATGACAATCACGGTGTTATTTTACACGTAACAGAAGTATAACATACAGAGAAACAGTTACAATAGTTTCACATGCAGATGCCGCACGCCGGCGACACGTACAACGGGAACGGAATTGTGGCAGTGGCAGAAGATACTGAATCCGCGATACTCCATCCGCCAATGTGTGATGCAGAGACCCCGGGTAATGTCCAATCGCTCTGTACGAGTTCAAACCCACGACCGAGCACTGGTACCGAGCACTCAGATCTCTGTTCTTCAAATGCAAGCTCGGATCTTCCGTGTGATTGTGCATTCACCACCGCTGATTACGGGCAACGTGAAACTTGGGACCGAAAACTCGATTTTATCCTGTCCTGTGTCGGTTTTGCGGTTGGACTTGGAAATGTGTGGAGGTTTCCATATCTTTGCTACAAGAATGGTGGAGGTAAGTTCTGTATCCCTATAATATAACGTGTGAAATGGTTGTCACATACCTTCAATTATTATAACAACTTTAATCAGTGTTAACGCAACGCAAACACAATCGTGTCAAGACCTTGACGTTAAAATCTACACAAGCCGCACGCTCACACTCATTAACACAGAAGCCAAACATCGGTTGTTGCGGTTGGGCAGTTGTTCCTCCGTGTCAAACGCTATGACGTATATATATATATATATATATATATATATATATATATATTGCGTGCCGCATTTGCCTTGAACTGTTATAACGCACATTTGAGACTTGCCAATTAACAAGCCAGTTTATTCATAGGTGCCTTCCTGATACCATATTTGCTGTTCATAATCACAAGCGGCATCCCAGTGTTTTTCTTGGAAATTTCACTGGGTCAGTATATGAAGCAGGGCGGAATTGGGATTTGGAACTTATGTCCACTCATGAAAGGTCAGAGAGCGTAAACATATCGGTAGTGTAATACCTTTAACAATGATAATTAAAAAGGTCAAAATGATAATTATATCTCACCCCCTTGCCACCTATTGCGAAGTAAACCGCGATAGTGTTTATTTTAACCTTGAACGTGTTTCATTTTAGGCATTGGATTCGCCTCTACCGTTATTGTGTTCTTTTGCAACTGCTACTATATTATGGTTCTCACATGGGCAATCTATTATCTCGGCCGATCTTTCACTACTATATTACCTTGGTCTACGTGTGACAATGCTTGGAACACCGCCGGTTGCACCACGAATTTCACCGCCATGCTCGCCGGTAGGACGTTAAATATATCGCCTTATACGGTCACAATGTGGCTGTTTTAACCTTACAACCGCAAAGCTCATGGTCCAACTCGACCGTTATTGCGAAATGACAGTTTAGAAACCGCCCCGCAAACTTCAAGGTTATAGGGTCACGTTCAACTAATGTGGTGATTAACTGAGAGATCTTTGTTTACAGAGAAAGCAAAGGTAAACATGACCATGCCGCTCAATGAAAGCTTGACGAATTCTTCAAACTTATTTAATTATACAACCCTATCCTCGCCGGTGATCGAGTTTTGGGAGTGAGTAACCGTGTTCTAGGTCACGTATATAGTTAATCAAACATATCCGTGGGTTCGGCCTGTGCAAAGATACACCCCCTTAACTTGAACCGCGTTGTATCACAGTGTTGTTCGCCGGTACCACAATTGACAAGCCAGATACCGGCACTTTACTATTTATTACTACTGCCGATTGCGCTGTTATTACTCCAAGGTCATATATGCGGCGGTGCTGTATGAAAACTCTTTTATTAACAGGAGGGAGGTTCTGAAAATTACGCCAGATATCACTGATACTGGTTCAATAAGATGGGAACTGGCACTGTGTTTACTGGTGGCGTGGACAATTTGCTACATCTGCATTTGCAAGGGTGTAAGAGCAACAGGCAAAGTTAGTATCTATTTGCGGTGCGCTGTTGGCCGCTGGCATGCAGGCGTGATGTATCCGGTGGGACCGTCTTTGCCGATTTGCTTGTTTAAACTAATGCACACCCTCTTTCATTCATATAAAGCATTAAACTAGTGGTTTATTTTTAGATCGTCTATGTCACTGCTCTTTTTCCATACATTGTACTTCTGTGCCTTCTAATACGAGGGGTTATGTTGCCAGGAGCTCTAGAAGGGATTCAGTTTTATATTAAACCCAACTGGACGAAACTACAAGAGGCCCAGGTAGATTGCTTGTATTAATCAGACTTTACAGCAAAAACCTTCTTTAACTAATTTTTATACTTCACTTTTGGTGACGTTAACGGTTTTAATAACAAATTTATTTTGCCTCCGACTGCAGGTTTGGATTGACGCTGGAACACAAGTTTTCTTTTCCTACGCAATTGGTCTAGGGGCGTTGTCAGCTCTGGGAAGTTACAACCTCTACAACAACAATTGCTTCAAGTAAAAAGCGAGTTTAATTTCATTCAACAAATGTATGGGTATCCTCGCGTATCCTTCTTAAATGATATCTGTATTTACAGAGACACTGTCATTCTCGCCGCTGTCAATTCCGGCACAAGTTTTTTTGCCGGTTTCGTTATATTCACTTTCCTTGGATTCATGGCTCATGAGCAAAAAGTTCCCATTGACCAGGTGGCGGAATCTGGACCGGGACTCGCGTTTATTGCGTACCCTAAGGGCGTGACACTGATGCCTCTTTCTCCTCTTTGGTCGTGCCTGTTTTTCTTAATGATCCTCTTGCTCGGCTTGGACAGCCAGGTAATTTACTAAGACAACCGTTTTTTTTTACTTTTTTACTCGTAAATTTCATTCTGCAAATCATTTCTTTAGTTTGTCGGGGTGGAAGGGTTCCTCACAGCGATTATCGACCAGTTTCCACACTTGCTCCGAAGACGCAGAGCTCTTTTCTCGGCTGCAACTTGCATTGTGTGTTTCTTGATTGGACTCTCCATGATAACCGAGGTAAATCCTTACCACATGATAATAATTTTTTATCTTAATGTGCACTTTTTTAAAATTTTTATCTTAATGTGCACGTTTTTATAGGGCGGGATGTACGTCTTCCAAATATTCGATTATTATTCTGCGAGTGGAATGACGTTGTTATGGATGTCGCTTTGGGAATGCATCACTATCGCCTGGATTTATGGTGAGATAGAATAGTTTAGGCGTTGCCTACAAAATTTTTTTTCCATCAAAGCCAAATACAACATTTATGGGTTTCGCCAATCGTACTACATACAAAATGGAAGGCCCGTAAATAATGCCAAGACTTATATATGATAGGTGTTGCAGTGAAATTACTACGTCATTCTTCTGCACTTGGAAATGTTATTATAAATTAGCATATCAGTCGTAACAATGCCATTGTTATCGCGAGTTGCGCAATATCGGCCTCTTTTGTAAGATTCTGGATTTTTTGAATTGACTGGATGTCATATTTTTCTCAGTTAATTTGACTTGTGCCATGTGTTTTAATATTTCCATTATGTATAGAAGTAAAATTCGCAAGTTAAAAGGCAAACTGTTTATAATATTTTATAAACGTTTTACTGTGAAATACATATTTATTTGTGTACACCTCGTTTTGGTACGGACAATTTTTTAAATCAAGTTTTATTGTTGTTGAAAATGATACAACATTAAACTAAAATTGCAAAATACCAGTAATATTTATTGTGTTTATTAATTTTATACTCCCAGGGGCGGATAGATATTATCAAAACCTCAAAGATATGATCGGTTATCGACCTCCGGCCCTATTCAAATATTGCTGGCTGTTCCTCACACCAGCTGCAACATTGGTAACATTTCATATTTATGCTACATGATTAGAGTTTTCTTTAAAATATTATATATACTCCTTGAACGTTCAGTCTAGTGGTTTAGTGCGACGCCTAACAACCGAAAGGTTGACGGTTCGAAAGTGGTCGCTAACTAGTCGGTTTCGTCCTTGGGCCAGGTACTAAACGAACATTGCCTTTACCAAGCTGAATAATGGGTTCTACCAAATTTAAGGGACGTGTGTATCATACACAACACACTGCAAAAGCTCCATTAACCCGACGGTGGGCGCAAGGTAATCTTACGATTGTCCATGTATTAACTCCCCTTGGTTTCTCATTAACGGTGATAAACATAAATATGCTACTCTATCCTGTACTTGTTATATGTTCACTTATATTCATCGAACTTGCAGGGTATTTTCATATTTGTGTTGATCAGTCACAAACCCCTAACATACAACCGAACGTACGAGTATCCCTGGTGGGGGCTGCTCATCGGGTGGTGTCTTGCCCTTTCTTCAATGCTCTGTATTCCCGTGGTGGCGGCCTATCAACTCATCACAGCCCCCGGTTCTACTTTTCTCGAGGTAGGTGAACATTTTTATTGCCGGACAACAGGTTTCTTGGTTCTGTATGTTTCTTACTGACACTGGTATATATTGCAGAGACTAAGCAACGCAGTCCGCCCACAGTACGGCAGTCATCACCTTGACCGTTATATTAAAGGTAAAACTTTTTTTATGGTCTAACATTAGTAACCTTTTTTTTACATTACCCATACCCTATTTTTCCAGTCAGCATTTTTCGATCAAATTTACAATCGGCCGTATTGTGTCACTTTTCCGTAATAACATATCTAGATGAGAACTGTTGTGTGGTAGAATGGTCTGCCCGACCAATTTAACAACAGAATTATATATGAATGCATTTGCATTGTTTATTTATCGACACTGGTTTTCCGTACTATTGCTTGAATTTTGTTAACACCCTATTTTAAAACATTTTAGATACTTTAACCTTTCATTTTTTTTAATTGAAGCCTGTATCGTAACAAATACCTCCGGATTTTATTGTTCTGTGATGTACACTTTAACTTCTAAGCTAGAATCTGTGGTATTTCACTACGAAATGCAAGAAAAACAAAGACGAATAATTTTAAGAAAAAAACAAACAAATTAAATGAAAACACTAAATAATTTTCGCTATAATGCAAGATAGTCGAAAGTTTCTAAGATCGAAACCATCCGGTAGCTAGTCGGTGATGTTCTTGTGCAAGGCACTAAGTTGAAAGTCGTCTGAAATTAATGGTCGAAACTAAAACAGCAGTAACGTCTCAATATTGTACAAAACACTGCAATAGCTCCGCTAATCTAACGGTGGGCGACTAAATCTTACGGATATCAGTGTGAGAACGCTCCCTACAGTATTCGCGAAACAATTTTACAGTTGTCCGTGTATTACCGCCCTTCGAGTTTCCTATTCATGTGGATGAAACATGAATATCATATATCCCATCCTACCGCTTACTACAATAGGCAATGTTGCGCGTTCTTCTTGGTGCATATCTAAGAATAGCTCAAACGTCTTTTTTCACTTTACAGGCAACGAGGGGGCGTTGCTAGTAAGTAGCCATATTCGAAATGTCTTTGGGGATGCGTGCGGCCCAAGATACCTTCCAAACACCAACAACAAGTATCCAGACGAAGAAAAGGTATTTCCGACAATTATGGACCCTCTGCCGCCACCTTACGAGTCCACGCATTTGGACGCATAACAATGATGGCGACGATGACACCTCAACAGCTATATCGAGGATTCAACATCGATGGTTTACCCTCGCTGTCTTTAATTGTTCTTGAACCAAAAGAAACTTGTATATATGCTGTACATACTCTACGCACCTCAACATTCTGGTTGATGGTTTAATAACTACATTACTCTTACCGATACTACCGTTGTTTTGCAAACAATTATGAAATTCTTCACGTTGCTCATGTAATTGCTCCCACTGTATATACGCTTCTTGAGAATTATAACAACTTTTTTTGTTGAAATTTCCGTATTTTTCGTTTAAATAATTGAGATTTGTTTCATACGTCGTATCTCTCTTTTATTTATCTCAGCTGTCTTTCTCGTAAGTGTTAGAATCTGCAGTACGTCACAGCTTTCGACAGGAGTACGAAACAATTGTTCGCACGGGAAAGCTAGCTGTATCATAGGGAAGCACAGGGTAGCAATCTGGCCATTTGTAAATAACCACAATTCACTTTGTGATGGAGAACTTTAGATGTGCAATGTTGTTGTCCGCCGTTGGCGATGCGATAGGCTACAAGAACTGGGAATGGGAGAGTAACCCTGATGGCTCCGCCATCATGAAAGAACTGGAAGGGCTTGGAGGATTGGGCGCTATCAGTTTAGATCCTGAAACTTGGCCTGTTTCTGATGACACCATCATGCACATGGCTACTGCCCGAGCTCTTTGTGACAAAGGAAGTATGACATTGTATAAAAAATATTTGGACTACTATTGATTATTTTTTTAAATATACAAAATAATTAAAATTTTGCACACAAATAAATACAGAAGAGAAGAAAGATGAGCTTTACTCCGAAATGGCTTCATGTTATGTTGAAGCTTTAGAAACTGCTTCAACAAGAAGGCCAGATCCAGCGTTAATACAAGGTTGTGCCTCTTTGCACCCTGGTAAGGTGTTGGGTTGGCATTCTCCATTTAACCCTCGTGGTACAGGTAAGTTGAAGTTCAGCAATAACTTTGAGTTTTTAGTTCAGCAATAACTTTAAGGTGTATACTTGGCTTTTTATTTATATTTTATAACCTTTCTTGGCCTAAAGCCTAATTAATTTCGGGTAACTCATTGTAGAATAGGCTTAATACTGACACCTTGCCGATAATAAGAAAGAATTTTATTAAAGAAATATTTAATTTTTCGAACATAATCTGTTGAAATAAAAAAATGATTACCCAATTGTAAAGGATTTGGTGCGGCAAGTAAAGCGATGTGCATCGGACTTGTGCATTGGAAACCAACACAACAGAAAGAATTGATAAGAATCGCTGTGGAGTCCGGACGAATGACGCACAACCATCCCTTAGGTATAGTCCACCTGAGCTATACTATCTTTAAATTTTAACTAATATAAAAATAAGACATTTAGTACGGTCGTGTGGCCGAATGGTCAACGCCACCGATACATGTACAGACTTACATACAAAAAACAACGAGCCCATTATGGGTTCGAAACTAAAGCTAGTAAAAAATCAGACTTTTAATATCTTTACAAAATCCTTTAGTTTACAAATCCCTGTTGCTGTGTCACTTTAACTCGATCTCGAATGATCTCGAATGTTACTATAGTAACCAGATTTGACTGTATTAATATAAGGTTATGTAAATTTTGTTAATTCGGTTCAATGAATATATTTTGCAACACTTTGTCCATTAAATCTATGTGTAAGCAGGTTTTACGGGTGCTGTATGCACGGCTATCTTCACATCCTACATACTCCAATCGAAACCAATCGTCTGCTGGGGAAGAAATCTCCTTGAAGCCCTTAACGAAGTGAAGGTTTATTGCAAAAAGACAATTCGAAACAACTTTGAATACAAGTAAGTTCACGAGGCAACTTCGTTGAAGTTATACTGTAATTTTTTTTCGTTGGCACCGATTGACTTACCGTATTTTACGGACCATAAGGTGCACTTTAACTTTACTTGTTTCCTCATAAATTGATCGTGCGCCCTATACTCCGGTGCGCCTAATGTATAAATCAAGTACCGATAGTATTTTATTGCCTACACTCAAAACTAGTACCGATACTATTAATATATAAATAAATCACCACCTTACGCAATAAACTACTGTACTGTAACGTTGCATCTTATAGTCCGGTGCGCCTTATGTATGGACAAAAATCTAATCAAAGCAATTTATTGACAGTGCGCCGTGTAGTCGGGAGCGCTTTATAGTCTGTAAAATACGGTAATTATATGCAGGCAATACTGGAACTACTTTGAAACTAAATGGGAGATGTATTTATTGGAACGAGGAATCCTAAATGATGGGGATGACGTTGTAAAATTTCCAGCAAAATACGACACGGAAGCTCGGGACAAGGTAAAGTCGATTAAAATGTTTAGCTTGGATTATTTGTTGTTTTTATTTCTATATTTAAAACTGGATAGTCCCTACTGGCTTCAAAATGTGCCTCTAAATACTACAGAATCGCTTGGAGCGCTTGGATCGCTTAGATTGCTATGGAAAGTAATTCTAACCCTGTCCCACTAATCTCATCCCCAGAACTAACTTTAACCCCAACGCTAACATTAATATCATGACTTTTGCAATTACGAAGTATAGTAAACGATTCAAGCGGTCAAAGCGATTCAAGCGCTCCATGCGATCCAAGCGGTCCAAGCGATACTATAGTATTCAGTGGTACCGGTATCAAGCGGTGTAGTAATTAACATCATATACTGAATAAATCTTATGTTCTTTAGATTTACAAAAGTAACTTGTTTTTTTTTCTGGCCTTGACTCGAGTAGTTAATACTGGCTTTGACTGCTGTAGTTACTAACAGCATATAAAGGACAACTCATGTTTACTTTAGATTTACAAATCATGGAGCTCAGAGGGCAGAGCAGGACGGCGTGGGCACGACGCCCCGATGATCGCATACGACGCACTGATGGTGGCGCAACAGAGCAATGGCAATAAATGGCAGGAGCTGTGCTACCACGCCATGATTCACGGAGGTTTGTGAGTAAACATTGATGGCATGCGTCACTTTTCCGATACAAAATAAGAATATGCGTCACAGAGAAGATAACAATAGTAGTTTTTCGTACAGTTTATTGGGTATTACTCGAGATCATGCTAATATTGTTTTACCTGGACGTAGCATTACTTTATTGCTTTTTAAGTATGTGATACCTCCATATCACATACATACACATTATACAGGTGAAAGCGACACAACTGGCTGCATTGCCGGCTTTTGGTACGGCCTCATGTACGGACTGGAGGGAATACCACATGGACATTACGAACATATAGAATTTAAGAAAGAACTTGAAGAACTGGCAAAACGCTTGTACGAGCTGTCCCGCTGAAAACTCAGTAATCAACATTTATTGAATCACACATCAGCTTCTGACCCAAAATCACCACGAATCAGCGTGTTTTATTGCTTTATTGCCAAACGAACCTAAGTAGGGCGAATAATTCGTTGATTGTTTTCACGATGGTGTGACACATAAAGTTGCTATACAATCCTCGTGAGAGCCCATTTCTACGTACCATAAGTTTAAATCCATTAGGTCGTCTCACTACGAATATGACGTAACCTCCTTGGAGTACATGGTTTTGATTTTGTCGCACACAAAGGACCCAATGTTGTGAAATCATTGCATAGTATTTGAACCGAACATACACTTGGGATGGATTAGAGTTTGTCAACAAATAAGATATTCCTTTGAGGTCAGTGAGATTGCGAATAGGAACCCAACTGAGCAAGTTATTTTTTGAAAATGACCAGTTTTGTCCGGCTATTCGAACTGATGTGTTTTGAAACATCCTTTTCTATCGTGGGCATGTGGCGCTCAAGAGCACTTATTTCAACAACGCTACAACGGCTTGTCGGATTCTCACATATATAAGTTTTGATATTAACTATGCTTGGTGACGGTTATTAATTTCCACTATACTATATTTATACTAGCCTAGGATGTTGATAACTACGGGTATGGTGTACATATAACACACATTAAGCGTTTCATAGTTATTCTACACAGCTTAAAGTTTCTTACTCGATCAACTATATAATTAGATAACATTAATCTATTGGCCGTGCCTCAATCGGCAACGCCTGTGAGCTTGGTGTTAATACGAATCCGGTGAGCCAGAAAATTGCCGTGGCATGCCTAAACCAAGGCTTATAAATAAACAGATTACAAATCAAGTTCTTCTTTTACGTTCGTGACGCTCAAAGAGGGCTTGAGTGGAAATACCACTCTGATCACATGCAAAATTAACTTTGTTTTCATCGTTTCTTATCTTTAATAATAAATGTTGAAAAGAAATATTCGCAAAATAACAGAAGACAAAAACGTACGTTTCAAAACAGTAATAATTCTCAAACGAGTGTACACTATAAAATACGCTGCCACGTTAAAACATTTTAAGCTAATATCGTTTTGAAAAAAGTAAAATAAACAGTTATTAATTGCATTAAGAGGTGATGACCGTTGTTGTATGAGAAACAAATCCATTTTTATACGGTTTTACCGAAGGCACACGGCGTACAAATGCACGATTGACAGTTTCATGTTTATATCTGCAGATCAGATCAAATGGGATCAAATATCTGAACATTGCTATTACTAGCTATTAAACGATGTGTTAAACATGGATTTGTGTTGAACAGAAGTTAAAGAATAGAACGTATTCATAATAATCTCGAATGATGAATAAAGAATGGTCGTTTAGTCGACCTTCTGCTTTATTACTTTTGGCACACACTTGGCAAGTTTACCCGAGGTTAAGTAGGTGTCCATGACAACGGTTGGGAGAAAAGCAGCGGCGGATTTGACCACTCGATCTTGGAATGAGCCAACGAAGTAGCGGACTTTCGGAGAGTTGGCGGTGACTGCCTCCGCAAGAGCGTAGAGGACGCGATTCGTGTTTCCGAAGTCCGGTGAGGACTTTAGAGTGGAAGACGCTCCTGCCCCCAATGAGATCGTGCGTCTCTTCTTTTCCTCGTCCAGTGTCTCAGGGTCATAGTCGCCCGGGTTTAAAGCAGGGCCCTTGGGGATTTTCTTCTTCAGCGAAGCAGAGGTGGATGACATAGAAGAGTAGCCGGATGTTAAAGTGGACGACTGGCTGTTGGGGAGCAACGGTTCTGCAGAGTTGATCTTCAGATGATTCTCGCGTTCTGTTTCATCATTCCTCGAAACTGAATTTATGAAGTTGACGAAATACTCTTCACCGTAAGCTGCTTTGACATGATCAGGAACTCGTTTGAGTCGCACCGAAGTGTGAGGTTCAGACAACACCAGGTTTCCCTCTAAATATACAATTATATATATGTTGTAGTGGTTCTATTTAAATTCATAATTTGTTCGAGCGAGAATGGCTGTTCAAAATGCAGCAATCGCTAAACTAGAGAAAGGACATAAATAATTTAAACTTAACCTTCATGCAAAATGTATGATCGGTGTATAGATCAATACATCTATATACAGTCAAGCTTTCCGTTTAACCCGGGTGTTTTTAAGCAACAATTTAATGGAGATAATGAGAACAAAGGTCAGACGGCTACAATTATAATCGCGATTCTGACAACTATATTGAATATCGAATTACATCCAGTTAATAAAAATCAATGATTATACCGCTTTGTGAGGTCACATAAAATAACTGTTAAGGTTTTTTATTTTATGATATTCCAAAAAAAAGTGAAAAAGGAAAGTATCAATTTAAACCTTGAGCAATCGCGCACGAGGTACTCACCGGGGAAATAAGCAGGTTCCACCAAACTCACGTACACTCCCCACTTGAGCATTTCCTGGCGTAGACAATCCGTAAAGGCTTCAAGTGCGAATTTGCTCGCAGAGTATGCTGATTGGCCCGCTCGAGCGAGGCAACCTGTGCCGATGATGTAATGTTTATTCTTGACTGTTTGCGAGTGTGATTAATTCACTTGGAAATAATAGAGTCACGTCCCTATACTTCAGCTTATATTATATAAAATAAGAGGTATTGAAAAGGAGAAATATATATTCCTGATCCAGGAATAAAATGTCAACTTACCAGCCATGCTGCTAAGGTTAACGATCCTTCCCCTCGCTCGGCGGACAAGGTGAAGAAGTGCTTTGGTGACTCGAACAGTCCCGAGGTAATTAATTTGCATTGACAGCTCGTAATCATCCACGGCGCACCACTCTGCTTCCGCCACCGTGTAATACTCCGCACAATTCACAACCGCCCACAGACCTGTAGCAACAAAGGTGGAAGTGGCCGGGATTAGCCAGAGTTCCGTTTTAAACTACTTCCATGTAACTGTTTTAATGAACAGTTTAAACCATTTAGATGAAAATTTATTTATATCGGCATTATTGATTAAGAGTACAATATTCCCCAATACCAGAAGGCGTGAATAAATATAAATCGTTCGTCATTTAAGTATGCAATCTGACTCAACCTACCCTCGTCCCCTATCATGTCTTGGATCATTTCGGTTGCGTCATCGATTTCGTCTTGTTTTGTGACGTCAATTTGCAAAACAGCTAGTCGCGTGGAGCCGCGTGACGCCAACGAACGTGCACCAACACTGTTGCAGTCCGTGCAACCGGCGAAAACAACGTAGTCCTGGTTGTCGAGGCACAATGCCAGCTCATAACCGTATGAATTCGGTATATCACAGCCTGTTAATATAACACATTTAACGAATACGGATTGCATAGGTCTTTACTGAATATAACGCAAAGCTAATTTAACACAAGTACAAAAAACAAAAAAGTATACAAAGGAACTACACAAACTTTACGCGGAATGAACCACTTACCGGTTATAACAACATTTTTTTGACTGGATTTCGCCATTTAAGGCCGTAGTATTTGCTTTAAATCTGAGGGTAGGCAACTCTTTTAGATTCCTGTGGCATACATATAAGATTAGCTGCCAACACTTGATTCCAGTAACGTTGCCTACTTTAAACAACCTGTTTGTGAAAATAATACACACGTTAAACGATATGTTAATCAATGCGCTCCTGTATCGATTTCCGGGTAACACGAGTTTACTGAAAGTTCATAGCAATTTAACACTTTCCCATTCCACCGTGCTGATAGATCTTACAGATCAGCTGAACGCTTGTTAGTGGCTATTATAATTAACGTTCTAACGCCACAACGTCGACACATTTCACACTGGGCCGGAAATGACGCAGTGAAGCGCACAAGGATGTTTTAAATGCGTTTGGCAAACACATGCTGGGATTAGTTAAGCGTCAGCCCATCATTAAACACCAAAAGCATTGATTGACAGTAAAGTTGGCAAGCTGCTGGCGCTTATTTATTCCATAAGCTCTGCTTCGTTTTCTACAGCGAATAAGTATAGTCATGGATCAATTCCCCAAAACAATATTTCTTATACACATGCAATGTTCTGGTCGATCCACACACTAAACAACTAACTCATTACTACATCTGTTTTAATTAACTTAAAAGAGCTTTTCAAACGCGCATGTGCCACTAACGGCACTCTGAGTAGATCGAATGGTCTCTCCAGAGGTTTGCGGTACGTAATGGCAGCCGGCATGCCCTTTCAATCTACCAACTGAACTCTTTTAATCCGCTAAAAAGCTGCGCACGTTTCCCCTGGTAATTCAAACCGTAAAGTTGCTTAGCCATGTGATCCGATTAACACAGTTTAGCGCTTAAATATAGTGTTTTGTTCTAATTTATACACATCATATAGAATTACACTTGAACGACTGTCACTGTTTATATGTAGTTTTTACTCAAGTTTAACACACATGCCTATTTTATTGCGATGCATTAGCTACACATGTCATGTTATATGTTACATCCAGTACACTATATAATATTTTACTAATTATAGATACCGAAGTAAATTCGCTTATTAACCATTATACCGCTTCTGAAACTTTGTTGACAGAGATATAAACCTGTAAATTTTCCAAGTACTGCCGCGACCGTCGTAGGCTGCTTGCTGTA
Organism: Ciona savignyi; assembly: GCA_000149265.1. NCBI lineage: Eukaryota > Metazoa > Chordata > Ascidiacea > Phlebobranchia > Cionidae > Ciona > Ciona savignyi. The sequence goes on along the minus strand of CH003412.1, from coordinate 1,967,525 downwards.
AGTGTATGCAAAACACAAGCAAGCTGCATGTTCCAGTACAACGCCAAATTATTACATGAAGCGTAACCCGAACGGAAATCCGGTGATACCTTATCAGCTATGTTCACATAGGCTGGCAAAACTATTTTTTTATGCTCTACTCTTTACCCCACGGGCATTTGATCTACTAAGTTGCTAGACACTTTAATTAAGTAGCCAATATAATTTGTCACCAAATCACACAACTGGGTTACAAAATTAAGAACAAGGGCTTCTGTTTTCCATGTGTTAAGCGTCGTTTTGTCTAAATAATAACGTCATAAGCGCATCAAAAAGTAAACATCGTGATTTTCTCCATAATACTGACATGTGCTGTTAGTCACAGTTCTTTTAGCACTTATAGTGAAACATACGCTAGTAGGTTGTGATGTAAAGCTATATAAATATCAACTCGACGTTCTCTACCATGTCTCCGGGCTAATTTATTATTTGAAACTACATTATTAACACTAGCTTCACCAAAACATATATACTTAACACGTTCCTTTTGAATTTAGACTGGAAAGACGGCGGACGTGCTTGACTGCGCTTTAGTCGGAATGAAAAAGGCAACGCTCCAAACACTGAGTAAAAGAGAGATTTTCAGTCAATTCGCCGGCCAAGCGGGTTTAGGCATTCGTCTTTACCATATATATCGATAAATGTACAATCGAAATGCTTAGAAATAATTTTATTAGCATAAAGAATTTTCATATGTCATTTTTAATACAACCACAAGCAAAAAACTGGCCCATATGGTATTTTTCACTTTTAATGCGCTTCACAAAATAATTTAATTTAAATATAAAAAGTAGGCTGCTATTTCGGATTCATGATCTTTGCACATTTATTTTTTAGTAGGATGCAATAAAAAGAAGTGTTAAAGGTCAGTAATAAGTTCATGGTTTTTCGCGTGTTATTCTCTAACTCCATGTTGCCACCTAGCTGTATTTACTAACTTCTAACATTTCTATTCTGGCCGGAGTATCACTTCTCACTACTAGTTTACCGCCAAGGCAGTGTCATCACAAAGTGATTAAACACTTATGTAAATATACGCTTAGAATCCAAAACATTTTATATGGCATTGTGCAATGCAATTGTCGCAATATATCAAAACGACCTATATAGGCCTACGGTGTTTGTTTTGTTGTTTGCGTAACTGCTGGATAAAAATGTACGGACGTTGCTCTCCACAGTGGTATCTCAATATTGCTTGTCAATAATTAACCAGAGTGTTTATAATTCACATTTTACAAAGCGTTTCATTTCTAATACCACATAAAACTCAACGCTATAAGCTGCTGGTAACTATGTGTAAATGCATCTCGTGACTGTTGTATAGTCGTGGTTAAATAATTAAACATTTCAAAATTCAGTTTAAACCAAGTTTTAGACAAAGAAGAATTTGTATGCAGGTGTACAGTATTGGAAGGTTTATTTAAAAGGTAAAAATTACCGCAAAAAATGGATTATAAAAACGATGATGAATTGCTGGAATGGGACATGGAAATTGATGAAAACTTTGAAGATGCTCTCGATGAAAACGGAGAAGTACGTTTTACTTGTTCGTTCTATTTTGTTCTACTACATGTTGTCTCACATGTCAATTATTGAGTTGATTACGTAAAAAGGGCAATGTAACAGAGAATCAACCTTAAACAATTATATATATGAACGTGTTGTTGTGGTTGGTATAATAGACTGTACCTCCCTGTTGACGATGAATATCAATGTAATGTCAGTTGCGGTTACTTATTTTAGACCTACACGGAAAACAAAAGCAGCGACGTAACACGGCATTTGGGAGATAGATGGGCATCTACCAGGGACGAAGATGATCAACCGTTTCAAGAAAGGCAAGCATATGAATGGTTATATGGCCGAATATTTTCCGCGACTGAATAATATAATGCTCTTCATATAAAAAAAAGTCTTAGTTACAGGACCACCACAGTTTTTAAACTTATAAAATTAATAAAACCGGTAAAAAAACTATACCAAAAAAGAAAGGCTAGATAGAATACATCCAACTGTTTCAAGAAATGCAAGAGTACAACTAATGTATCAGATTAACGATGCTGTAAACACACCCAGATGGTCTGGAGATGGTCATTCGGAAGACTCGGTAGAATGTGCATCTCCAGGAGACCCAAACGTTAAACGGGATCAACAGAAAGTAATAGCAACGACAGAAATGAAAGTCATGAATGGTAAATTTTCATATTATCTAGCATAACTAAGCACGCGAAAATAATTGTATGTTTATTAAATTTAAGTATTGGAATAAAACGAAAATACATTGCGACTCAGAAAATGCCGACCGCCTGAACTATCTTGCTGAAAGCCCCACTGTTGAGGGAAAGTGGGCGTCATTTATGAGTAAAGATAGCCGACCAAATAGGTAAGCTTGACTCTAAAATGCTTTAGTTATATCCATATTATATTCATATTTTATAAACGGTCTATTGGTGAACTAGGTCATATATGACTTGCTACGGGATTCGTTTACTTGGTTGATACAGCAGTTTTCAAAGTTTCAGATAGAGAAAATTAATTCAACGTTAAGATTTTGTTTGGGTAATTATTACTAAAATCAAAAATAATACATTCTTTAAGAAAGCCTTTGAAGCTAAAACGCTGTGCCATAATTTTAGAAATATTATTAAGAAATAGAAAACAAAACTCGTCTTCACAGCCTATATGCTATACCGAGCGTATCTGTGTAAAAAGTATATAACACTATTGTTCACTTAATTGTTAACCCACTTTTGAATCTCTACAGCAGTGCCGCTAAAAATAGTTTTTCTGCTTTCTCGCCTGCGCGGGGCGACGGTGGTAAATTTCAAATATTGGACGACGATGACACTGATATCACGAGTTACGACATACCTGCTATGGAATTTCGCGGCAGTCTTAAAACACCGGAGTACAACCCAGGGCCGTCTTGTTTTTGCATTGCATTTCGCTACATTGCTATTGTGTTGCTTTGTTTCACGGTTGGCCTTGCTGTCGGCTACTTAGCGGGTTACCACCAAATGGTTTGCTACCAGGTAACCGAAAAGCCACCAGTTGTTACCTCGATCAGAAATATCCTTGACAATGCGACATCAGCTACTAAAATTCAAAAGGAAACTACCACCACAATCGGTTTACCCGGAGGCAACAATTTCCTTTAAAATCATATGTTGCCACAGTATAAATTACAACATGTCTGTACAGATTTGCCATTTCCACTCGCTATCATTTTATCGCATTCCTAATCTACAGTTGTAAATATATTGAATGTTCGACCTAAGATACAACAAAGAATGCGCGTGTGGTATACGAATCTTATGGTTTCAGCCATATGGTGTACCTGTATTAATTGATTTATTTAAAGTGTCAATACTTGCTAATATAACGAGTCATTTCCCGACTGGTTTATGTATTGTATTAAATGTGCAATAAAAATGTAAATCTTGTCAATGTAACATGCACGGTTTAAAGACAAACTACATCTGCATTAATGGAGTAAGTTCTTCGTCCGGAACCAATCGCCCGAGACGAAATGAAGTCGAAGCAAATATTTTCATAACCCGGCGAAGATTGAGACATTATGTTTAATATCCCCATCGGACTATGTATCTGCAAAAAAACGCTGTATTATATTTTGCATGGTAAATGTAAGTGAACGGAAGCTGTACTGTAGTATAAAAAATAAACCGCAAAAGCGTGCAACACTGCGTTCCATCTTGGTTGAGGTGCATAGTGGTATGTATAACTATATAACAGCGAAGCGTATAGAGCGCAAATATTACTTACCGCTGGCGTAATTTTAGAACAGGAGTCTGACACGTAATATTGCCCACCAAATGTATCAAAAGGCAATGAACTGCTTTGCTGTCCAAACATGTTCTTTGTAGTGAACCCGACGATGTCACCTTTCTTTACTTGAACATTTAATTCCTTTAGTCTAAAAATGAACGTATGAGGCGTAGTTAATGGGTCTATTAAATGTACTGCATTTACTGCTATACCGTGACAGCGGTTGTGGAATACCCAGACACAGGTGATTCCCATACAAGTCGAAAGCCGCTTCGTTTCAGTTCAGGAAAAAGCAAGGTTTCCACAGATTTCATGTCGGAGTAAATTCCTGGTCTCCAGATCTATAGAAACAGTAGATATGCATATATCTGTGATATGCCGAATAACAGGATGTGTTTTGATCCTGCAACCAACCTGGACTATTACGAACTCATAAAAGACTTTGACTGAGGGTCGAACTTGAGCTAAAAATAGTGTCAGCTCCCTGAGATGACCGTCGCACGAGAAAGCAGAACCTGGTAGGAAAACAGTTCTGCTTGTGCTGACAACGTCGACGAAATTACGATTCACGGCAGTTCCAAATCCGCTTAAACCAGGTGGTGGGAGCATTTGAGGTTTGACTGGTTTCGGAGCATTTGGCCTCGGATTAGACCCAATGGTTTCCATTCTTTCAAACGTTAAAGGGTCCTGGTCTGAAAATTTAAACGACGTAAATGTATTACGGTACCGATAAACGACTGATCACCATGATCTGATATGAGTAAAAGCAAATATACTTTTTAAATAACATGTTGTTTATAAAGAAATTGCGTTAACATCTAGCCGCTCTATACCGCCTGAATTCAGGATTATTAAATTTTTACCGGGCACAAGAGACATCCACTGCATGCAAATTCGTGGTCACGGTTTGGTAATTTAGTGGACTAACCGCACAAGACAGAAGCTTTAATTGAAAACTCTCTGATTAAGGAGTGGGTTGCAACGGTTCCGGCACTGCGTTGAAAGTTCGCAGCATCTAACAAAGATTGAGTTATATCATTCGACCACGCAGCAATGTCCGTCAATGCGTGTGGGGATGACAGCTTCAACCTGTAAGATTGTTTATTATATGTTATATTATTACATTAATAGCTGGATAATATATTGTACTTCAAGTATATTTTTAAACTATACTAACGACCACAATATGAAAGTTGATTTACAAATCTATATCTTTAGAGTATTTCTAAACAAGGATGTGTCAGAAATATTATACAATATGGTTAGAAGAGCCATCTTTATAATACAAAGTAAAGCTATGTTTATTTCAAATTACCCCTTGCACAGTCTGCCACGCTTCGTTCTTAAACACGAGTTGGAATATAAATAAAAGTCGCCTTTGTCTTCAGAGTAACTCACGAAGGTGGAAGCAACGAGGGGTGCGGTGAAACCCAACACATCATTTCGACCAATACGCACTAGCGTACTTTCAAGATTGACCTTAGAAAGACATAATTTATATATTTATTTGAACTAATTTGAGTAAACGCAGTATTTTTTTTAAAATAAACATGACTTACCGTGTTATAGCCGCGCATAACAGTGACTTCGCGTTCCCACCACAGGGAAAACCCAATCATGACATTATATCGCCACACCTGTAATTTGATAGAACCGGGTCCTGAGGCCCACAGAGCAATATTTTCAATCCGACCGTCACATTTCGAGCCAGTTTCTATATGCAACAAATTTTCATTACTGTACAATACTGACCAGTTATACAAGAAAAATTACTACGATCGGCGTACTTGTTAAGATAACTGTTGTTCCCGGTAAACCAAATGATGAAGGTCTGCCGATCACGTCATAGCCGATATGGTATTGTTCCTTGTTTGTTACAACAAACGGAAAGGGGTTCAACAATGTTCCGATTGCGGATGAACGGACTGTGGCTCCGTTACATTGAGGGATAGCGCAATAGTCATGTCTGCAGAAATAGGTCCGTTAATTGAAAATTATTAAAGATTAAACGCCTTTCACCTTACACCGGGGTCCATGGTGTAACACCACGGACCTTTGGGGTCGTTGTCGGGATTTCTGCAGAAATTCTGGTCCAGAAATTTATCGGGATGAGTGGATGGGTTATAGTTGGGGACGTGAGGAAGTCTGTTTCTCCAGTTCTATGGAAAGAAGTAAGTTTAAAAATTTCGTATATTGTTTAACAATTTCGTAAATAGTTTAAAAATTTCGTATATAGTTTAACAATTTTGTATATAGCTTAACAAATTCGTATATAATGTAAAAATGTAATATTTATTTAAAAAAATCGTCTATACTATAGTTTAAAAATTTCGCATATAATTTAAAAAATTTCGTATACAAATTAATACCTGACATGGAACTTCATTCTTGGTCACGTTTATCTTGCCTTTATAATCAACTCCGATTCCATTAACACATTCTTTGGATTCTGTTTCTTCTATAAGAACAGAATGATACACTGATGTTAATTCCGGGGTTAAAAAAACGATAGCCACGCCACCACTGAAACAACCGTCCGGTCAAGTCGGGCTTTGCTACTAATTTGACTTAAAGTACTGCTGGGTCGTCTGATAGTTTGGCATTTCAGATAAATAGTTGCTGAACAAAAATGGTTAAATGCATCTTACGTACTTGAAAAGCATTTTACCATCGCATTAATGGAATATACTCTTCTTTGTATATTTGTTCCAGAGGAATGCCGTATCTGGGGACATACCTCGCCTTGCTGTATTTCATCACAGCCCGCACCTATACGATAAAAGACTTTATTTTTTGGCAAGCATGCGAGGAAATTTATAATGTATACAATGTTCAGTTCTGCTGCAAAAAAACTACGTACCGTTAAGAAAGAATCCGCCGCCTTCGTAAAATGTAACTGGTATAGGATGTGTGTTTCGTTGAAAAGTTAAATAATTTAATGAATTTTGCAGCATAGGACACATCCCTATTGTGTCACCCTCGGCGATTGGCAATGGATTGCTCAGCTTAACCTAAAGGCACAAAGGGGTATTTGTAATGGAAAAAAGTCTTAAGGGAATATATATTTATTATTTTGCTTTAATACTTATTGAAGAAAATATATTCGATGAAACTTAAAATATATTTGCTGAAACTTACCGTGTTCATGCCCGGTTTGGATAAAATGTCAATCGAATGAAGAAGCTTGTACTCGTAACCCCAAAGGGCCTCCAAACCTGTTGAACGACATTGTAAGATACATTTATTCACAAATAATTTATATACAGTAGTGGATATGTGAAAAGCATCAGCTTATATACCTGGAATACAAAATTACTTTCCACCGCGGCGTGAAAGTTCACAGAGATAAGATCTCCGCTACATTTTGTTTTGAATTGATGCAGAATAACTGGTTCGTTCACAGTGGTATCGATGAGATCTCGTTCCTTTGCGACTTTGCCCACTCTTTGATATTCAACTGAAAGAATACATTTGATTATTTCTTCTGGTAACTTATATCATCTATTACTAGTTAAAAGTTTATATTTACCAGCTATACAGTTTACAGTACTGTATATGACGAGAAAAATATTAAGAACGCTGTAACCCATGATTAAAATCGCCTGCTTTGAATACGCTGTTCCAATGTCTCTTTTTCAAAAAATATCGACACAATAAGTGTATTTTTTTAAAGTCAAACTAAACTCTAGTTCAAAGAGGTGTTAACCTTTATATAGTTTCCAAAAACTTGTAATTATGTCACAGCATATTTCTAAACAGCCCATACTTTTCCTTGGGTTTTAATTTATTAGAAGTATACCTTTCAGATTTGTATTTTTGTTTGGTTTCATTGTATTTATAGTTCAACGGCAGTTGTATACAAACAGTAGACCGATTACCAGCAAAGCACTTTAAAGTGTATACGTTGGTAGGTTAGGTATACTGTTTATGATAAATTATTAAGAATATAGTTTTAGTTATTACTTGATTAAATTTGGCGTTTTACCACTTGCCATATAGGGCATGTGCATTTGCTACTATACCTGTACAACGTCTAATGCATGCCTATACGGCAGAAGTTATTTGGGGGGTTTTAAAGACAGCAGGATGTGTACCCTTTGTTCCGTTTGTCCCGCCTGATTTTTAGCCGTCAGTCAAAATTCGAATAGGATATTCACGTTTGGGTTACTTATATTTACGACCCGGTTTCATCCGAAGGGTTGCTTATTCAAAAATCATCGCTACCTAGTCGGGTGTGTCCTTGGGCAAGGTACTTAATGGACATAGCCTGAACCCAGCGGATTAATGTGTTCTGCTAAATTGAAGGAACGTGTAAATCAAACACAATACACTGCAATATTTCCGGTAACCCGACGGTGGGCGCGATGAAAAAAAACGATTACTCGTATGTCAACCCTTGTTTTTTCCACTCACGGGGATAAACATGAATATCCTATCTTATCCTCCTAAGTTTAGGGTAGACCACATCACGAGATATCCCGACAATTTAGAAAACATGAAAATGCGGGCGTTTTTCGATATTTTCGCAGCCGACATTCTCCCCCAAAACATATTCTACGACAATTGTAATGCAATATTACTAGGTGTCTAGACCAGTGGTTCTCAAACTTTTTAGAGTTGGGACCCACTATTAATTACCACAATTTATGGCGACCCACTTAACTTTATATATAGTTGTTGTTGGTTTCTAGGTTACGCTATCGTTGCAAAGGAACACACCTCTGGAATTATGTATCCCAGGCAAACATTTTACGCTCACGCGGACACGGTGAAATAAACGAAAAATTTGGCGCAACAAGGCAATTAAAAAAAGTCTGCGACTGCAGTTATCAACCTCATAGTAACACGTGTGAGAGATAAAAGTTTCAATGACCTGAGGTCATCAGGTGAAGATCACGCCACGATTCAAGATTGTGTGATGTCACAATTATGATAATTTCCCCTTGATTTTTGTATAGGATATAGCCAGTAGTATATAGTTAATCAGAGCTTTCTATAATTTTTCGCGACCCACCGTTGGGTCGCGACCCATAGTTTGAGAAACGCTGGTCTAGACCATTCGAACACTAAATATCTACAATTCTATAGGGAATTTTAAGGTGAACGAAAGTCGTTAAGCGCCGCAAAATTATTTTCAATCGTTTTTGAATAATCCACGGAAACACAACTTCCATATCACTGTTTATTCTACTTTTCCGCCAATTATGATAACAAAGAAAAGGTCCAAGAAAGATAACTTTTTTGGTAAAAAAACTACCAAACTATTCGGTCGAAGAAATGTGCAGAAATGTAAAATTGGATGAAACCAAGATAATAAGTCATAAGCAACGTTTCAGTCGATACTATTTTGGTAAGTCCTTCTAGTATAAAAGTATCACTTTTCTAAGCACACGGCCGATTGTCGTACACCCTAACTCCAAACCTTCGTCAAACACACGCCAACAACCGACGACTATCCTCTGAAAGGAAACACACCGAACACACACCTTACCAGACCATAGATAACATGTTCGGATTTGATATACACTATGTAAAGAATCATTAGGTAACTCTAACGGGGGCCAAATGTTTGTGCTTACAGAAAAGGGGTGGTTAACACGTAGTAGTTGTTAACAATTTAACATGTAGATCTCCAGTTTGTCATCGTATCTTTTTTTTATGAAAATATCACGGGAACCCCCTTTGATGAAACCGTATAATGGGGATTTTTGACGAAAATACTTATACAAATTATGTATTTTTGATTTGTTTTAGTTCTTAATTATATCTCGTATATACAGTATAGGTAAAATTTTGGAGTTACCAAGATTATAGTTAAAGCTACTGACATGATAAATTGTGTTTTTAAAAGAAAGACCAACGGGCTAAAACAGGAAAGTTGCTGTCGGTACTCTAGTTAATTTATTGATCAACGTTTTTTCTTAACTTGGTATATTTTTATTTCTCAGATGGTTAGTAAAACTATTAGTTGATATATTTTATCATGGTGAAGAAAAGCATTGTCCCACTTGGCAGAACACGACAATCTGTAATTCAATATTTTCGGAGTTATGCAGCTGCATTTGAATACGATATCGTTGCTGTTGCTTCATTACTAAGAAGGTAAGTTAGTAATTTACCATAAGACTAACATATAGAATGTTCTTTTTTAATAGTAAATGCAAAAACGAGTGTAATCACAAGGGTAGTTGTCAGATAATAAGCATGGGTTATACGATTCAGATGTGTTTCAGTTTTTAATCCACTGTTTAGGTGATATTCTCTAAAGCGATACACTAAATTACTAAGGTTATCAGACTTACAATATAAAGTTTAACTATTTCAAATTTAACATATCCTATTTTTGTATAAGTATATATCCTATTCCTTGGCCAGTATGGAAAGTACGTCACTTTTCGCCGAGATCTCGAGGTGTGCACGCACCGAAATATTTTAGTGTGCAGTGTGCAAACGTCCAAGAAGTGCATACTTCAAGTGTGCACACAATCTCCTTTTTATTAGTTTTTTTTTGTAAAATAAATCATATTTGCTGCACTAAAAAATAGGAAAACAATTTGGTTCTGTATAAGTAGTTAGGAGGGCAAACACCCGTTTTTCAGTATAGACTCTTAAGACTCTTTATTTAAACTGTTTAGACTTTATTCATTAATTACAATTTTTGTATATTTGCAGAAAAGTGTTAAACCCGGCAGATTACAATGGAACACTGGTAAACTCAGCTTCATTAAAGGTGGTTTGGTCAATAACTGTAAATAACACTGATGAAGTAAAAGCAACAATCAAAGAATTGGATGGTTTTAAAGAAGAGAGAAGATTGGCAAATAGAGCAGCAGCAATTGAATTGCTTCTACTGCACTCAGGTTAAATACCCAAAACTAAAGTACCTGCAACGGTCAATCATATTGCTTGTTTTGTGTTTTTTTAAAACAATATACCATTTTTATTGTAGGTGTCACTTTTGCAAATGGCAGCATGGTCTTTACTCCAACTTTCCTAACTCCACTACTTACACAAATGAACAAATTCAGAATACAAAAACAATTCTGTGACTTTATTATCAAATTAGGTATATTAAGGATTTTCAAATTTTGTAAAATATATTTATTCATTAAATATGTGTTTTAATTAAAATTTTGTTTGTAAAAAAAGTAAGTTTAAAAATCGGTTTTATTTATATCGTATCTTTTTAAAGATGATAAGGAATTCTATACCCACAAAGCAATCTTGGCGGCATCATCTCAATATTTGTTGAGTGAAGTTCAGGAAAAGCAAGATTGTTTTATTGTAAGTTGAATACTTAACTTTGCATCACTGTAGTGTCGCAAGACAATTGTTCGTTCTTCTTTTATGTTGTGAGAGCATTTCTTGTACACTCTAGTTAAGTCTATTTAGTAATTGATGGCAATAAGAAACCTTTTTGAATCCATGTATTGAGGATGCTAAGTATCTTACCACAACTGTGCAAATAATTTGTGAGATTAGGGATAAAGAAACCCAGACACAGCCTGGTTAAGCCCTGCAAATTAATTATTTATAAATGACAACTGTGAATTTAGCTGCAATAAAACAAGTAGCCAAACTTAAACAATAAAATAAACAATAGAATCTACTTTTAATCGCTTTAACTGTGTCATAATTGCATAAATAAGTGTGTTTCTCTGTTTGACAAACTAAGTAAAAACTGCATACAGAAGTGTGATTCTTTGTTTAACAATGGAATTGTTTTACATAGCTGATATTTTTCTATCCCAGTGCCTGATCAATATCACCTTACTAGTTGTTTTTCAGATTGCTGGAATACCTCCTGCAACATTTGAAATTATACTAAATTTCATCTACAATGATGTTGTGGGTATAAATGAAAAGAATGTCAATGTACTCAAGTCAATTTCTTCTAGCTACGGTTTGCACAAACTTGTGCAAATGTGTGAGGTAAAAGTTGCAATAAAATTATAAATTCTATTTTTGTGATAGTATAGGAACTCTGTGGCAAAGAATTCCCCTTCAGTAGTTGATTAAGGAAGCAAATGCTATCACACACAGGTTGACTTCTTTATTTGGAATTATACAAGAAAACTGTCTCATGCACTTAGTAAAATAACTATATTTATTTATTTTGTGCAAAAGCAGGTTACAAAAGCAAACAGCAAACTTATATATGTATATTAAAAATGAAAATTATAAATTTTGATATGATTTGTGATAGTATAAGATACTTATATTTATCAATGTGGAAACCTAAGGAGTGTTATAACATAGACAATTACATATGAAATATTGTCCACCAGCAAATTATTAAGCTGTGGTAGTGTGTCCAAGGAAAATACATAGATTAGATTTTGTTTAATGGGTTTAAGTACTGTCCATTAAACACAAATAATAAGGACCACGAACTAGTGTCAATCACCCACGCCACTTGCTTTTACATTACAACTTCCATCTGGCCTCATAAATTATACCACTTAATTCGGTTTAGTTGTTTGAAGAGCTGCAGCAAAATACAACGTATATTCCTGAAATTAAATACGATTCTTCTTTGGATTTCATTGAAAAAGAAGCGGCCAAAAAATTGGAAACTGATTCGAAACCGAAACAAAATGCAAAATCTATTTGCCCAGCTATCACATTGAGAAAAAGTGACAGGTAATCATAATTTCTAAACATCATCGTTGAAGTTCACTTTGATTCTTATATGTCACAGACAGGCCAAAAGAGAAGCCAACAACACTATAAGTCAAACTTTACAAGGTATGGGTGAAGTGTTAGAAGAAAAGAGCAACCACTCTAATTTCGTGCCAGGTTCTTACCAGCTATTTATTATAATTTTATGGTCTGGATAAAGAATTCTAACTTCATATGCTTTAAAAAGATACTAGTTTTTAATAAAACAGAAAGCATTGATTCTTTTTTTAAAGATTGCCCTCAAGAACAAACCATTCATATAATTACTGATGGGGATAATCATGAAAACACAGGATTAACATGTCCATTCGGTGGTTCCAAATTTATGCAGGTAAGTTGATTAAATGTTTTCTTTTTGTGACAAATTGTACAGAATAAAAGAAATGAGACTCTTAACTTTTTTCGAATACATATTGACCTTAAATTTATTTAATTGAGTATTTTCTTCCGAAAATGTAAAAAAAAAATCATGTTTTACCCCATTTTACTAAAAGTATATATTATATATAAAATACAAAATAAAGCGAACAAAACTAAAGCAGTAATTGAAACCTTTAACGGAAGCCAAGAGTTTTTTTACTTACTTTTTTTATTGACAGTCAGCTTGCAATAAAAAGCATATTACCATTTGCATGCTGCCCACTTATCGTAGGCAGGAAGGTTGGTCTTCTTTGTCTTCCTATGCTCGACGCTTATGTTTGTTAGTTCAGTTTTAGACCACACTTTTTGCAAAACGATGATTTATAAAAATTACAGAGAAAGAAATTGAAACAGCACAGTTCTACTGATAAAAGTCCTTAATCGCTAAAACGGGTACATTATTAAAGTCATAAATTAACATACTTAAAATGACATGTTGATTGCTGTTTTTAGGATCAGTCGCTGGCAGTAAATACGTCGGAAAAAGCAGTGGATTATACCGAGTATGGTAGGTAATACTTTCAAAGTTTACCATTAAATAGAAAATGTACTAGTGAAATGCACAATAAATAGTATCCAATCTTTTATACTAGTGCTGAAGTGTGAGATTTGTGACCTGGAATTTTCCGATGAAAAGAAAAGAAAATTGCACATGAGAAAGCACGCCACCAAAAATCAGCCCAATAGATTTGGATGCAATCTTTGTTTTAAAGCATTTCGCAGCGCCAGTCATCTAAAGAGACACATGATTAGCCATACTGGTAAAGTATTCAGAGTTTCATCAGTAATTTCAATGTCATGATAAACTCGACTGGCCCCGTGAACTCTCGCCTTACCTGACTAATGAAGTAAACTCGTCTGACCTGACTATAAAGTTGATGGTATTCAGATGGTCGCATAAGGATTTGTGATAGGCTTACATATTACCACTTCCATCTGGCCTAATAAAACATATACCACTTAATTTCGGTTTCTGTTGTCTGACCTGACTATGAAGGTAAACTTGCCTGCCCGACTATGAAGTTGGTATTCAGATGGTCGCATATGTTATAACAACTATTTGATCCCAGGTATTCGCAAGCATTGCTGCACAACCTGCGGCAAGTTGTTCTTGAAGGCTGACCACTTAAAGCGCCACGAAAGAATTCATTCAAGTGAGCGACCGTTTACATGCGAGCAGTGTGGGAAGCAATTTAGGGATAAAGATCACCTGAAGGTATTTCTTATTTTGTTTTTTCGGTAAATGCCATGCCAGCAGCACTTAAGAAACGCTGTAAATTTAATTATACATTAAACACATGATTTTTAAACGAAAGGGTTTAATGCTCTTTCTTACAGTCAAAAGGTTGTGGGATTAACTAGTCGCTAGGTAGATGTAGTTTTGGACAAGGCTTCAAAGCGGTGATCACTTGAAACCATTAGATTTCTAGGTTGTAATAAAACTTAAGAAATATTTCTATTATATGAAGTCCACGGCAATGGCTACTTTAACCTGACAAAAGGTACAATGAAATCTGATGATTGCTGTGTAATAACGCCCCTTGTATTTTCTAATTTACGGAAATCAAACACGGATATCTTACCCTATCCCAAACTAGCAAAAACACAATTTTAATTTATTGGGCTTTGATACAAATATGAAAATAAGTGCTTTTGTACATGGGTATTACATAGACAACCGGTGTGTTATATACATATTGTTCTTCAAAAACCTAGATTTTCTTACTTTCTTTAGAGACACAACCTCACACATACTGAAGAGCGGCCATACTTTTGTGAAGTTTGTGGAAAACAGTTCAAGGACAAAAGTACTCTGCTGGGTCATCAAAAAAGCCACAACAGCAGTGATTCTGTAGTCTGCGGTGTCTGTGGAAGAAGTAGGTGACAGTTGAGCATCCGTTACAACAAATGTAAGTGACAAATCTATTTTAGTGTTTAAGACTGTGACAAGAATGGAAGCACACATGTTGAAACATTTGGAATCAAAGGCGCATATCTGTGAAATCTGTGGCAAGGAATTCCCCTTCAGTGGTCGATTAAGGAAACATATGCTATCACACACAGGTTGACTCTTTTATTTGGCATTATACAAGAAAACTCTTTCATGTCTGTAGTAAAATCCCTCTTTTCAATTGTTTTGTGCAAAAGCAGGTTACAAGAGCAAACTAATATGTATATTAAGAGCCCGTGAGGCTGCTGTACTTGATTGGATTTATTCTTCTTACTTCTGCCCTTTTGCTGAAAACCTTTAAACGTCTGTACAAAGTTGATACATCAGCAGCGAATGACACGGTTCAATCTGAAAACGTTCACATTTAACAGTTAACTAATTTTTTTTTGCCGAAATGGCCATTGACAGGTGCTCGGCCATTTCACTGTGAAGTTTGTGGTAAACAATTTCGAGATGGTCATTCTCTGAGGCAACACCAGAAGAAGCACACCGGCATCGGACTACATCCTTGTCTTGAGTGCGGAAAAAAGTTCACCAATGCTTTCCACTTGAAACGGCATTCAAAAATACACAGTGGTACCAATTTTGACCTTGAAATTACTGTTTTCTAGACTTCTGTGCTGCATAGGGCTCTTATTAAGTTTTCCACAAATCCAGCAAGCGTATAAAGCTATGTATGTGCTAGCAATTTTAACCAACAGCTAGAAGGTTCGAAGTTTTATAAGCACCCACTTGCTAGTCGGTTGTTTCCGTCGGTTAATGTGTTTACTTGAAACTGAAGCAGTATCTTTATCCTGTACACCACACGGAATAGTTTTCGTAACCGTTATCTTATAATATGTACTAACATTTTGTGTCCTGCATTTTTACCACCCTCAGGTGTTAACCTTTTTTGTGTTTTTTTTATATTGAAAAACGTAAGCGGAGTGATTGTAAGATTAGCTTGTCCCTGGTTGATTACATGAACTTTTGCAGTGCATTGAATAAGTTTGCTATGTTGTCTACCATTTTTAAGGTGATAAACCACACTGTTGCGATGTGTGTAGAAAATCTTTTGCACGTCCTGACAACCTTGAAGCCCATCGTAAAAATTGTCTTGTGAACGCCCTTCTAAAACACAAAGTAAGCATCTTGTAGAATTGACGTCTATTTTACTTGATTTAGTTTGCTGATATTTTGGTTAATCCTACTTCGCTGCCATTAATATTGTTTCTATTAAATTTAAATAAATATCACCCAACAGAAATGCTCCCCTACTGCACCCCTGGACGCATGGAAAAGCACACAGGAACCTGAAAGTTCCGCCACTAGCAGCAAAAGCAAGGTTGTTTTTTTTTAAAACTGCTTCTGATTTCCACTAATCACTAGCAATTGCAGGTTTTCGATGTGACTGAAACTGGCCGTATGACAGTTCAAAACAATGTTAGTCTACCAAGGTATGAACGATTTTATTTTATTTTGCGATAGGATATTTATTTTTGTCCCCAATAAATGGAAAAAGGCAAGATTACCATTATCACACAGGCAATTATTAAGTTACCTCAAATCCGCTATTGTCTTAACAGTATATGGCTTATTGCAATGTATTGCACATGTCTAAGACGATTGCAGTTAGTCCGACAGATTAGTCCAGTGGTTTAGTGCATCCCCTTTCATCCAAAGGGTTGCGGGTATGAAATTGGTCGCTAGCTAGTCGTTTGTGCCCTCGGGCAATTCACTTAACGGACATTGCCCAACCCAGCGGATTAATGGATTCTACTAAATTAAACGATAGTTTGAATCATACACAACACACTTAAATAGCTTTGGTAACCCATAGGCGCGGGGTAATCTGACGATTGCACGTGTGTTAACCCCTTGGTTTTCCCACTCACGAGGATACACATGAATATCCTATACTCTCCCATGAATCCAATGGGTTAAGACGAAATCCACTATTTTCCAATAACAAAGACAACCAAATGGCCATCAGCTGGTGTCGATATTATTTTATATTAAATCGACGTCCTAACTAACTGAGCTATTCGTCCGGATTTTAGAACGATCTTTTCGTTTAAAGTAAACTGTATTTGCAACTTATCCCCTATTGCTTTTACCAGTGCGCTGGAACGAGGTATAGATGGTAACCGCTCACCGTCTGACACTGAGACGACAACGCGACCTCCTAATGACACAATGGATTCTATACAATCACAGACATTCAATGCATTGCTTCGTGGTAAATTCTAGATTCTCTGTATTGTGGACAATTGGAAGCTATGGTGTACAAAAGAATGTTGTCATTGCTCTACGTTTCTATATTATCAAATAAGTAAATTTCATTTTTTCACCAGGTGGTTTACACTCAGCTGCTGCGTTCAGGCGATTATTGGCACCGCCAACATCAAATTCCGAAATCAAAGCCATAATGGACTGCCCAACTTCTAAACCATAGTATGGTTTAATCCAATTTGGCTTTTGCTGTATATGCTGCATCAGAATAAAATTTAAAAACAACTTGTATTTTTTGGCATCACTTTCTAGCTATAAATATCTATGCTAGTTTAAACAACCATAGTAGTTTAAACAGGGATGGTAACACACAGGTAACATGCAGGAGTAACTTGGGTTATTAAGAGTAATATGACAATGTGTTAAAGTGTAAGGTTAAAAATGTTTTATGATTTCCAACATGGATATATTTAAGTTAATAAACACTTAGTTTTACCAACAGTGTTTTAATGTACTGATTAAAACACTTATATAACCTGTTGTCTCCTGTGGCCGCCACACTTATTAAAATAAAAAAAGTGTTTTGCGCCATGAATTCAGTGGCGTTTCTAAAACAAATATTTGCCGTGTTTGAACACCTCGGTTGCTTCTAATAACACAACAAAAAGTGATAAATATTCAATTAAGTTTACGCTTCAATCAAATTTTAAATTTGGTGTATCTTTATACCCGCTTTCCGTATGGCCTATTCATCAATTTACAACCCTATTTAATTTGTATAGATGGTGCTTTTGATTAAATTTCCTTGACATTTCACCAACCGTGTTTCCAATATAACACATTTATAGCCTACATCACTATAAGCAACTTATAATACTGGACATTTAAACATGGATGTTTATAAGTAAACACTGTGGAGTGGTTTCCACTTACCGATTGACCCGGCACTCGCAAGTCGAAGCAGCCGTGGATAGTTTTTCATGTTGGCATGAGCGTATACGCTCATTATAAAGAAACAAACACCTATGAGCTTACTCTCGAGTGTTTCGGCGTTAAATAAACCAATAACTTTAACATGAAATTCGCTATATCAATTGTCCATCTCCATTTAAATCCTAAGTTGTTAAATAAACATCCGTCTTGTAGCATTTGCGCCATTCATAGTGGTAATATAATGTTTTTGCGTTGTTTCGTTTTAAATTCAAGCCTTTTCAGGAAAAAGAGTTTATTTGTGATATGGGCTATTTAACAAGTGGCAATCTAACACTGCATGATTGAGTTATGACCAAAATACATATGGGCATGTCGCCTTTTCGGGGTTGCTTCGGGGCAATAGACTATAAAGTAATTGCTGGCGAAGGTTGTTCAATTGCTGCAGCGATGTGGTTTATCCCATTAGTCTACGTGTTTTGGGATTTTATGAGTTTGTTAAGTAGGTAGCGATTGCAGGACTAGACAGTCTATGAGACTGTCAATCGTAATGTGTAATAGTTCTTGCAGTCTAAGGACGATTGAGTGAACGGTCTCCAATGTTTGTATTGATAAACGCAAATAAACCACATACGCGCTTTAAAACATAGACGATAATTAAAAGATCTCGTGTCAGTGAGACTTCATGTATTATTAATTACAATTTGACGGCATATGTAAGGTGACGCAAAATTATGCTGTGTTAAAACGGAATCTTAAACTAATTTTGCTCACTCATAGAAACTGGATCATGGGTGAAGTACAAGATAAATTGTGGAATTACAAAAAGGTTGGTATCGCATATTTTAATTATCATATATAAGTAATAAAATAAATGTAATTTTTAATAAGATTTTAAGATATGTTGGATTATTAATTAAGTTAGAAGGCCAAAATCTCTGCCCTAACTTTAAGCAAAAGTGATGGGTGTCAGACTCTTTTGTTATGACTTATAAGGTAAAGTAAATGATATTACCGACAGTATTAACTTCTGTTTTGAAGTTTTTTGTCGTTATATTAGGCAAGGCACTAAGCGGACATCGTCTAAACCCAGAGAATAAATGTCCAATCGATTAGCTTGATTGGTCAGTGCGTCGCCTTTCAGACGACGGGTTGCAGACTCGAACCTGGTCACTAGCTTTATGGTTGTGTCGCTGGGCCAGATACTCATTGGATATTGCATAACCCTAATGGAAAGATGGGTTCTACCAAAATAAAGAAACGTCAAGATCATACACATCACACTGCAATAACTCCGGTATCCCGACGGTGCGTACGAGGTAATCTGACGATTGCACGTGTAGTAACGCCCCTTGCGTTTTCATATTCGCGGGATAAGCACGAATATCCTATCCTATCTTATCCATTTATTTAAAATCAAAGTTCTAATAAAACTGAAGAAACATCCCAATCACACAAAACACACATTCTTTATTGTGATCTAAATATTTGCTGAGGATTAAACAAATTTAAGCCTAAAAATAAGATAAAACTTTCCAAAATTGCAAAACGTTCTACGTGTTGAGAGGCCACTTATTAGTCCGTATCATCAGGAATGTTGATTTACATATCGTATCGACGATCGCTCTTCCATAAACAAATTGTACATGTTATTTTCGCGGTAAAGGTTTGTCGAGGGTTGTCAATTTTAATGTATTAATTATACACTGATAAAAAACTTTGTTAAAATTAATTAAAATTACTCGTTGGCTATTTAATTAAGGACAAGATGTAATTTGATAAGTGTTTACGCGTGTTATAACTTAGCCTTCTTTCACCTCCGAGTTAAGTATGAGTACTATGACCCATCGAAATCAACATTTTGTGCAAAATTATGTGCATACAGTGTCTTAAAACATAAGGTATATCATTGGATATACCCCGTTCTGCGTCTGCCACATCAACGCTCTGGCAAAAGATACCGATAAATCAATGTATGAATAGGGTAAGACAATTGTCAATTATATTGTTTTGTTTCGTTATGTGCAATCCTAAGCCTAATATTCGTGTTTGTCTATGTTCATACCAATTCGTTCAATGAATCCTAATAATTTATTATGCAGTTTTTCAAGAGCAAGCGGACTCGTGCAGTTCTTTTTTTACTTTTTCTGTTGGGGTTCTTTAGCTGGCATTCTAAACACATCTTTATAAAGTTATATCATTCGTAAGTACCATACCTAATGTAGGCCTATATTTTCATTTTTTATGAATTTGTGAATATGCGGTTAAAATGACATTTACCAAAACATCAAATTTGTGGGATGTTGTTCAATAATAAATAGTTGACGCAAAGGGACAGAATAAGATTCCCGTATGGAAAGTACGTCAATTTTCGCCGAGATCTCGAGTGTGCACACGCCAAATATTTAAGTGTGCAGTGTGCAAACGTCCAAGAGTGCACACTTCAAGTGTGCACAAAATCTCCTTTTCATTACTATTTTGTAAAAATCTTAAACAAACGTATTATTCTATTCTAAATCTATCGTGTCCATCAGCTAACATATCTATGTACGTAACAAAAAACGTACTGACAGTAAATTACCCGAGGTCCAGACGTAGGTTTACAGGTTTGTTGGAAATTATACGATGTTAATACTGCCAGCTCACGAGCGTGTGTGAAAATACCCAAGTGTGCAAAGACGCAGGGAATAAAAAATCTCGAGTGTGCAGCTGCCGTACTTTCCATACTGGATAAGATTGACTGTTAGCTTAGTTTGCAACAACATTTAAAAATTCTATAGCCTAGAATGTTAGGAAACTTAAGAAACAGATAAAAAAATCCTAAATTACCCTAAAATTTAACATGTTACAACCTAGAAGCACACTCTCCCATTAGTTCCCTAATTTTAACCCAATTAACAGTAATCCCAATTTTGTATAAATAGAATAACCATATCTCTAAACTCCCCTGTGAACAACATATGGTATTTACTGGTTTTAGATTTTTATCGTTTAAAACAAAATAAGCAACAGCAGATCAATAAATACAAATGATAGAAAAAAATACAGAAAACTAGAGTTAATATTGAGCAATACTTGCTGATTGTGTGGTGCAGCCAGTGTCAAATTTTATCATTAAACATACAAGTAAAATTACACAATGTTAATCTAAAAGTCACCTTGTGAATATAATCCTTTTTCCTAATGATTTCAACATACAAATCTACAAAAGTAGGATAAGGTGTATATTGGTTAGACCAAGGATAGCATTACAACATGTTCTCTAATATTGCATAGTTATTGCTAATATCTATAGAATTCGTAACAGAATATATTGAACATAAACTATGTCATGGTGTTAAACAGGGCATGTGTGAGACTTTTTGCATAATATGAATCAATGAAATATTTATACACAACTAGTTTAATTAACTTTATTTATATTTTTGCAGTCCTACAGTTCACCAACATGTCAAATTTGCACTTCCTACGAAATATGCAACCAATATAAAGGAGCCGCAGCATATTGAAACACATTTTGTCAAAAATCCAACTACACTACTATTTCACCATGTAAGAACTTAATGTTGAGAAAAATATTTTTTTTGATCAAAACTAGTCGGTTTTGTCCTTGGGCAAAGCACTAAGCAGATGTTGCTTAAACTAGGTAGATAAAGAGGGTTGAACAAAAATTATAACAATGACTCAAACATAGAAAACACACCGCAATAGCTCCAGGGAAAGTGTTTTTTTCTGTCACAGATATTTAATTAAATACCATTTATATCGGTGTAAAAATTAAATTCTATTTTCTTTGTCTTAGAATTAAAAATAAATTATTTCATGTACCGATACCTATTTTTATTTAACACATAAAATCTTTGGTTTATTTGTGACATTTATTTATACTCTATGCTTCTAGATGAAAAACGACCTAGTAATATTTTTTGTCAAATCGGCACCGGAGAACATTGCAAGACGAATGATGATTCGAAAAACTTGGGGTTCTGTAAAGTACATCAGTGGAAAGCAATTGTTTGTTGTGTTTTTAATTGGAACTCCTGTCAATCAATCTCAACACCATCTCTTGGATGATGAAAAGCAATGTTTTGATGATATTCTGCAATCTACACAACCTGACACTTATGCCAACCTTACTTTAAAGATTTTAGGAGCGTTCCGTTGGATAATTAATCATTTGAATTCGATCAGAACATTCTATATTTTTACCAACGACAACTGTGTGATCAATATCAGCAAAACTATTGCCTTTTTGAGGAAAATTAAAGAAAGGCAGGCTATGTATTGTGGATTTCAGTATGAAAAGCAAAGTGGTGTGATACGGGGCGAAGGAAAGTGGGGTGTTAATTGGCTCCAGTATTCTGCAACAGAATATCCAGATTTTTGTCGCGGAGTTATGGTCATTCTTACCCCTGCCTTAGTAGCTCAAATCTATAAAGTTGCTCAACACACTAAATTTCAAGAATTTCCGCTAGAGGATGTGATGGTGTATGGTATCTTGCGATACAAAATTTACAATGACAGTCGTAACATTTATCCTGTAATAAACGGTGGACATCCTTTAGTGTTTTATCCCTGGGACAATTCTAAAGCAGTTGTTGGTAAAATGGAGAAGAAGTGGATGGAATGGAGAATGGAATTAAGGCATTTCGTTTTAAAAAAAGAACAGTCATTAAGTAAACAATGCCGTCTTTTGTATTCTTCACACTAGATTAATAATTTATTGCACTTCTTTGAAAATCATCCATTCTTTTTTTATTTAAAATGTGTTTCCATGCAGTTTAAATTGTTCAGGTTTCCATTGACCATAAAATATTTATACCATTTGGCAGTTGTTTTTCCGCCCCCAAGAATAACACATCAATCTTATATTTATGATTTACTCTCTGTAAACCATTCTGTAATGAAATAGTGTTATTTACCAAATTTTATTTGTTACTACGCATTTCAAACTTTTTTTGTCGTGGTAAGCAATAGCCTTAAAAAATCTTAATCAATTAATTATTTTACCTTCTTGAGTTTTGGTGATGATAACACAGTTATTGACCAGTAATGTTTTATCTTCAGCCTTAACCCTGACCAAATTTTGTGCGGTGTCTTTGAGCAAGCCACTTAATAATGAAGATATTGCCTAGATCCAAACGATTCAAATTGTTTAAATCTAAATTTCTTTCAAATACTTGACACACGATTGTAACTTAACCTATCGAATTGCATGACCCTTGTTATATATTGAATTTTGTAGATCTATTGCATTATTAGTTTGTAGACTTGTTAATCATTGTTTTATGGTGTTATTATTGCACAGACTTGTAATTTAGTTTTGTTTTTATTTAGTATTTACCTAGATACTACTGCATATCAACATGGAACAGGACCTTTAAAAAATAAAAGTAAATAAGTGTGGCTGGTCACTTGTTTGTGATTTAAATGTCTCATTACGTGAAAGCGTGCATGTGGATAGGGAGACTTTGCAATTTTTATATTTTCTACACATTGCTGTCTGGCCCATTTATCATTGTGTATACATTGTTTTAGTGTATGTTTTATTTTAGTGGTTTATATAGCAAAATACCTGGAGATGCACTATTTGGTAATGTTGATTTGTTATTATTTTTTTACCTAGCGACACTGTAACCATATTCTGTATTCTTCATTCAGATTACATGGAATGGGATATCCCATATTTCACTTGTTAGTCATGTTTTTTGTGGGGAGGAAAACGAAAAGATAGTTCTATCACACAGATAGTAGTCAGACTGCCTTATCACATAAGCAATTTTCCGTTTGGCTTACGAATGTGTTAATGCGTCGCCTTTTAGCTAAAGGGTTCAATAATCGAAGCTGGTCGCTCACCAATTAGTTTCTGCTTGCAGAAACGAATGATATGTTCAACTCGCATCGATAATTGTGAGTAACGTATCGCGATTATCGTTAGTGAACATGGGGAATTCCCAAGAGCTAATCCTTGGTGACAATATAACTACAATTTGTCATTAAATAACTTGTAAATGAAATAAACCTTATTTCTAACTATCGCAATTAACATACAAACTGACGTGTAAAACCCAACCACGCCTAAGTACGTAAGTAATAATCTACGTATTTGCGTAAGAAACAAAAGGTTTACGAGACGCAAATAAGCGTAGTTCGTAAATATTGCGTTCATAAAGTTTTACCAGTTAACTTTTATTACACAAAACATAATCCACACGTTGATTGTTGAGCTTAAATTACGCATTGCGATGTAAGTTATGCTAATTTTGTAGGTAAGGTTAGGTTCTATAAGTCGAAATGTATGGTACAGTACCATTATAACATATATATTAGCCCCAATAATACATAATGATAGGCGTAGGACTATGGTTTTTATTGCGATCAGTAAATCACAATAGCAAATCTTACAAAATGTGTTCGACATAACAATGCGTTTGTAAGTGCCATTTATACGATACTCAAAGACGCATTTTAGTTTACTTAAAAATTAATGCGTCTGTGGTACGCCAATCGCGATACTAAATACGAGTAGTATCGCGATTATAGATACAGTATATCGTTGCAGAAAGTTAACATGTGGTTGATAGTGATTCACCCGAGATTTGCCACTGCGTATTCAATATATATTATTAACCAATTTCCACACACGTGTTAACAGTGCATCAAACATATACCTAAGGACATTTATTTCGTGGGATTTCCCAGGGTAATTTTTGAATTTTATTATATTTAAATTGGGGGAGTAAGAAAAGGAGGAATGTAGCAAAAAAAGGAATTTTTTTTCTTGTTAACCAGCTGACGACCGACATGACTGTCACGAACATTGGGTGCGCAGCAGAAAAGAAAACCTGTTTAAAACAATATGTGGGAGGTCATAGTTAACATTTAGGATAGGGTTGTCATCCATAATAGTTATGGGTGAGGGCGATGTTCGGTTAGAGGCTTGTTCAACAACCCACCGACCTGGCCTAAAAATAACCCATCAAGCTTTTAGACTAAACAAACAAAATTTTCGCCACTGAACCATTTACAACTGAAACCCGTACGTCTGAACTTCCCTTACATGATCTCGTATAAATTAGCTCAACCCTGCCCGGTCTGTATTTATACGGGGACTCCTGTTTGGTAAACTCTCAAGCAATGTAGGCCTATATGGATAAATTTACGCATTTTCTCGTTACCATTTTTGCGCACTCGTTCCAACGAAACAATTAACAAGATAAAAGTTATTGTTATGCAATATTTTACTTATTAGACATACATAAACAAAACGGACAACTCCAAGTATTTTTATGGCAAATTTCGGTTATCGAAATCTTTTTCGGGAAATCCCCTAGTTTCCAAAACAACGAAAACGCTAAATGATGACCAGATAAGATATTCGTGTTTTATCCTTGTGAATAGGAAAACGAGGGACGGTGTCAAATAATAAATCATTAGATTACCTTGCGACCACGTCGCGCTAAGAGAGGTTTTTAAGCTTAGCAGAAATCTTTAATCGGTGAGGTCCTGTCCTCAACTAACCAGCCTGCGACCAGTTTTGACTCCACTATACGCTTGGGAGAAAAGCCTCACAATAATGTCAATAATAAAGCTTTATTGGGTGAACCAAAATTAAATAAACGTGTTTGTTTAAAGCTTTTTTGATGAAAATCGACATGTGTACATAATAATTTTTTTACTTTAATGTATTTACTCAGTAAACACCTTGACAGGAAGCTATTTATCTAGACTACAATAAACCACAAACAACTACCTGCCAGGTATATCCTAGTAAATTAAATTTTATATTTTTGCTTTATCTCTCAGCCCAGTTAGGGATATAAATAATATATGCTGTCATTAGTTTCCTATTAAATATAAAAATAAAGTAATTTACAGAGATTAATAAATGCCATTAAAATTTTATATAATAGCTTAATAAAATCATTTTATCGATAACTTAACGTTATGCAGTTGTACAATTAGCAATTAAATATCTTAGGGAGCCTGCGTATATATTGAATTCTTTACAACAGACATGCAATATACTAAACTTTTATAATTTCGACAAGAGTTGTAATTCAGTTGGCCATCAGTAGTTGTTTATTTAAATCAAAACTATCGCATAGCTGTCGACTACTATTTTCTTTGTCTGAAAATTTAAAAAAATGTACCGATACCCATTTTTATTTAACAGTTAACTCTTTTAGAGTTTTTACATAAAAAATTTGGGCACTGTTGTTTGATCAGTTCATTCAATAAAAATTATTAAAATTTCTATTTTAAAAACAGAAAATGGACATTTTATAACTGTTCAGCTTTGATTAATTGACCTTTGTGGTTGCACTTTCTAGAAATCTTCACCATTGTTTTCATTATCAAGGTAGCTGTGCATTCTTAAATCAAGGAACTTTTATACTGTATATTTTACCTCTATCGATAATACATATAATTCAGAATATACTAGTATCGGTATATTACTGTAGGTTAAACGCTTGTTTTGTGTACGTATATACCTAAGATTAATAATATACCAGTCTGGAAAGCATGGCACTGTTTAATTACAACATCTTGTGCATGCAACAGTGAATTTTTTTATTTTATTACTTTTTCTTATTTTAATAGTTTTCTTAACGGAATTTCTTAATTCTTTTCTTAGGTTTGGCATGCATTTTTGTTATCTTGTGCATGAATATGTCATGTTTTTAGACTGAGTGATGTAACCATTATACTAATAATTTTTTTGCAGCTATCAAGACAATGACTTTAACTACACAAAGTCAATCGAATTCGTGGCTAAAGACAAACCCACACAATATTCGAAATCCGAAAACAGCCCATGCATTAAAGAGATATTTGGATTTAACCTTAAGAGGAACAAAGAAAAATTTAGAGCATCCTCACTCACAGAGTTGTACTGGTAGGTGAAATAACAAATTAAAAATATGCGAAGTTGAAAAATATCTGTAACAAATAATTATACAGCGAACATCTAAACTGCATCAGCTATGTTAAAAAAATACAAAGAATTATATAATTTTGTAGTAAGTGACAGAAGCAAATAATAGAATTTTTCATTGTTCACTTCTTTGTTGTTGTAAATAACTCTTTGCCTCCAAAGGCCTCCATCATGTCAATCATTGTTTCATTATATTTTGGCAACACACAGGTGCCATGGTAAAGCATGTACCCACTCTTTAAAACCAAACTCGTTAAAGGTGAAATAAATATTAAGCACACCTAGCGCTGCTGGTTACAATGAACATATTTAAAAAAGATTTCGATGCTGAGAATAGAGCAGAAAATAGAATGTGAATTAACAGTCTTTTCTTAACTGCCATTAAAAATCGGATTGTAAGAGATGGCTATATTGCTACCACCAATTGAACTTCTACCAGTTATAATAGGTATTAACTATTGTTTTATGAATAGCTTAAATACAGATTTTTTATTGTTAATATTTGGTGGTTATTTAGGTTACAAGGTCAGGTGTGACAGTCACACCGTTTTCTATTTTTAAAAATTATTGTATTTTTAAAATAAGTATTTGTACATTTGTATACCAGCACATACTTATGTTTTCATAATTTTTTCAGGGTCGAAAAAGGTCACCCACCTTTTCACCCTTATAACATTTTGACCCCGGCCGCGAAATTTCGAAACAAAACAGTGGCACCCATGGTCCTTTCAAAGCAAAAAATGCCAAGTCAAACGGACTTAGTAAAACACCAAATTGGGTTCAAGCGATTAACGAGAGAGTAAAGAACCACAATGGTGAAGCACCCATGTTTACTGAACAATTTCTTCCAACATACAAGGTAATAAAGTCAGATTCTATGTCCTCAGCAGTAAGAAAACCTGTCATTATAATGCTGAAATTTGTCAGAAAGTTACGTTGCTCGAGATTTATCATTAATGTAATTTAAGTTGCATAATTCTTTCTATCCTACTGTGACATCAAAGCAAGAGACATACATGCAATTTCGGGGTTGTAATGTAATAAACCAAATGTGTTTAATCAAAGTATTCATTTTTAGCAAGAACAACACCAACCAGAAAGCAGACCGTTGTCTGGTATTTCCACCAAGAGTGCACCTGTAGTGATCAATGGTGAAATGTATTACCGACCTAATAGGAAACATTCATATTTACAGGTAAACGATGCCAGTGTGGGAAAAATGTTTAAACTCAAAAGTCTTACATGCAATAGACAGGTCCCTATGACATAAATTATCAATCAAATTTTCCTACAGGTTGCTTAGTTTCACCAAAAAGGTTACAATGAGTTAACATCTATTGATATTACAGGCATCCCATAGGCCGTGTTCTGCTAAGGAAGGTCGTGAAACCCGTGCGAGCAAATTAAAGAACAGACACAGAGCACAATCAATGTCAACTTTGCCATCCAGTGATACAAAAG
The DNA here is from genome assembly GCA_000149265.1 of Ciona savignyi. Lineage (NCBI taxonomy): Eukaryota > Metazoa > Chordata > Ascidiacea > Phlebobranchia > Cionidae > Ciona > Ciona savignyi. Next base: position 1,939,107 of record CH003412.1, on the reverse strand, counting down.
ATCAACTAAAACGTAAGATTGTCAGGGCCAATAGTTTGTAAGACGTAACAACTGTTTAAATCTGGTATTATAACAATCTCACAGTATATTGCTGCTGTAAGTAATGTAGACTTGGTATTCGTACGCGCCATGTGTATTATAAAAATGTTATTTCCAGTTGAATAGAAAAAGGTCGCGGTAAAAGTTACTCCACGACGTGCGTCACACAAGTTTTATTGCTCGATTTTTTTGGCACGGATTCTGCAGAGCGATTTTCAATAGTTAACATATTTATTTTGTTTAACTGTTAAAATATCCCTTTTAGGAGATATATATTTTATATACCATACATTCTTAAATAAGGCAAATAATGAGCTACCGTATGGAATAAATTTATAACTCTAGAATTCTATAAGATAGTAAAATAAGTCTAAACATTTTTAAAACTTGTGGTGTATGTGCCTAAGAAATTTCAAATGATATTGTCTTTATTTCAGTTAATACTGACTAAACACAGAATCGTTGTAACATGATAGGTCCAATACATGGCAACCATTCTTTCAAGGCAACTCCCTTCTATTGTCTTATCTGTTTTGATTCAAAACACAATGTTAAAATGGGATGAGAAATCAACCAATGTCAATTTGTCTCATTAATTACTTTATAATAGCATGCTCTGTTTTAAAAATATAAAAGTAGAAAATTCTAGTTTTCTTTATACCTGACTATGGACCTCAGTTTAATAAAATACATATTGAGAATAGACTACATTGTACACTAAGAACGCCCACTGTTTGTATAAATTGGTATCCTTTCCATAGTCGGGTTTTGGTAGCTATTGCAGTGATTTCATTATTTACGTTTGATGTTATATTGTTTGTTCAACATTAAATAACGAATGTCAATTGCCATGTACATATGTATGGTAACGGCTGAAGATTGAACCAAGAACCTATCTTTGAAAGCATAAAGCATTTTGTTATAAGATAGATCAAGAAACATAAAGCTAGAATAATAATTCCTAATCTGAAAACCATTTGTATAATGTAGACAAATGCGGCCACCAAAATAAGCAAGTACATTATCATTTTCCAGGTATGAAAGATAAGAAGCCAAAGCCTTTACACTTAAGCAAGGAGTAAGTTGATTTCATAACAATATATTTACCTTGGACAGTTCAAAACTTGCTAAATTTACAGTTTACTACCAATACCGTGCCACGCTGGAGAAACCGCTCATTCCTTCATCATTGGAGCTCGTTATAACTGCTCTCACTTTATGGATTCACGGTCATTTGCGAGACTCGGACTCTACGTACCACGAGAAAATCCACACCGCACTTTTCTGAAAACATATAAAGGGGAAGATGGAATTGAAGAGCCAAATAGCGAATCAGGTTTTTGGTTTTATCCATTAAGAATGGTTGGTATGAGAATATTTAACATCTCCCAACTGTCCTTTGTTTTAAGTACTAGTACTTTCCAACAACTAAATATGCATAGGTGTAACAGCCTAACAGCCACATATTTTATCGGCTTTTCAATTTTCATTTTATAAAGTAACCAAAGATAAACGTATCAATTTTAAGATTTTGTGGGGTTCACAAGCGTAAGAGTTGGAAGCAACCAGCAGCAGAAGGTTTCATGGAAGCCACCATCCGGGCAACGCATGCAACCGTCTCTTCCATCGCCTCGTGTTCGAAAAGTCATCCGCGAAGCATGGCTCAATGGAGACTTATCAAACACTGGTGAACAGCAAAGAGCATCAAGAAACTCAAGTCATTACAGTTCAGTGCATCGAAATGAAAGTGGCGAAGAAGGGCAGATGAAGGTACTAGAATCCTATTTTATCACTGGGATAATGTATTGAATCAATTTCTCTTGCTACTAAAGAGGACTTAAATTTTTTAGAATATTAGTCTGGCTGAATAGCTTGGTAGTTTAATGTCACCTTTCAGTTAAAGGGTTTCTGGATTAAAACTGGTTGCAAGCTAGTCGGTTTTATCATTTGGTCACAGGAAAATCATTTATAATGACGGTTTTCGTGTTATCTTGTAGTGTATTGTATTTTAAGTTAAACTAATGAATGTACCAAAAACAATTTGTTTTATTTTATATAATGTTGAAACCCATAAATGCAGAGAAACTATAGAGCTCCATCTACAACACCAAGAAAGCAGGTCCCGCGAGCTCAATCGGGATCCATGAATATTAAAGGCCAGCAAGTGAATAATGCATCTCCAGAACCAACTGCTTCCAAAAGATCAACGCCAGGTGGCAGTAGAGTATCCAAAGCTTGTGCAAGCCCAGCAGAAAGAAAGCGCAGCATTGAGGCAATAATACCTTGCACGGATTAATTATATTGGTATTCAATTTAGACCACTAAGCAACTAAATTTGGTGATAAACAACCCACTGCCAGTTCTGTTTACAACTCTGAACCTTGCAATGCTTATTTATTAGAACAAGTTGGAAGGTTTTAAGCTGAATTTCTCACTTTTTTACCAGAAACATTAACGTTTCTACCTCATGCAAATTGTTCTTGCCAAAAAGAGAAAATAGATCTAATTGCATATTGCATTTTTAAATAGATAGCAGCCATATATCTAATATATACAACTTTAGCGTAGAATGTATATGTTTATTTGCATGATAATTTTGAATTGTCACTGTTCACTGTGATTGATCTTTTTAAGAGTAGTGCGGTTGTGCCAAATATACCTACAAAGTAAACTATAAACCACAAAGGAAACCAAGCTTGTAAATTTTTCACAGTCCACATTTCGGCAGTACAAGATCTTAAAACTTGTTGTTTATTTTATGATGTTAAGGATTTGACTACATCTCCTTCATGGTTCTTTTTCTTGATATTCTTTGATCAATCTATGGAGAACATATTTCCAATATTTTCTTCGGATAGTGTCAGTTTCATTTGCAAGCTCGTTGCACAGCTGGTAAAAGAAAATCAAAGCAAACCGTTAATTAAAATTATTCATCTTCTAATGAACCCTGTTTTATACCTCTTTAACTTTTGCCAATGTTTCTCCGACGTTACATTTTTTATTCTCCAAGTCCTCTTCATAGAAATCAATCAAGATTGCAACCAAATACGGTGATTTCAGACCATCGTTTCTCCAAGCAGTTACCTGGTCCCGTAACTCTTTGCTCCATGTCAGAGAGCGATCACCTAGCACTCTATGAAACAAAGTGGAAATTAACACCCGCTTCTTAGGTATACAAAACCAAAGCAATACCCTCTTAAATAGCTCCAAGCACTTTCATTTTTGGTAGCAATGTCTATCTTGCTGATTGCGTACCTAAAAAAACATAACAATGTGAATGTCTTTTCAATAAGAAATGTCGTTGGACCACTTACTGTATCTCACTATTCACAACTTGGTCCGTAAAACCAGTTGTGTTTTCAATTATAAAGTATCTTTCATTCCATGCAGAATTATTTCGCAAATCTTGTTCAAGCAGGGAATCCACAAAAGTTAATTCATTATCCCACAGCTTGAATTCCTGGATAACCCATTGTCTATGTTGCCAGGCATGGTAGTTTTTCTGATCCAGCTTGATTATTTTCTCAGTAAATTCAAGTTCTTTAGAAGAGTCTCTGCTCCACTCCACCAAAGCTCTACGGTGGTGCCATACCTGGTACAGTTAAGTATTTTATCTAACTACATTTTTTAATACACAAGATCAGACACCGGCAGTCATTAAATCACATATAATCATCAATTATACGCAAACAAAATTGCTACCTGGTAGTTTTTCGGTTGTTCTTTTATTATTTTGGACAAGTAGTTCATTTCTTCTGAAATATCCTTTTTCAAATGTTGCAGAATAACACGCCTGTTAAATAAAAGCGACACTAAACAACTTTAAAACAATTCTCAAACATTCAAACCTGAACTGCCATACAGTGTAATTGGCTGGGTTGAGTGAAATGGCGGTTTGTGTTAATTCCAACGCTCTCTCACTTTTTTCATTCGTGTGGAGAATAGCCCGGAAATAATCGAATGCATCCTTAACTGTTGGAAATTTAAAATAATCAAATATATACAATCATTTAATAATTTACAATAAATTAAAGGAATGTCTACCCATGGGTGAGAAACGTATGGAATATAGGATTAGAATAAAAGGATTTTAACAAAATACTGGGTGCATTATCAAATTCTATATTAGTTATCATTTTTACAAAATTTGTGTGAACTTTATGTATTTCTAGAAACTAGAACTACAATTAAAAAAAAAAGAATTTCATTTTAATAGGGTACATTAATATGGTACTTTTAAGTAAGTACTTTGCCATACATAAAAAAAACAGTTCCAACCATTATCAAGATCTCACATTTATCACTGTATGCAATCTGGACCACAGGTGAAGCTCCGTCATCTTGCGGAATTGGCTTCACATCGCTCCATTCTGCACGATCTCTGCCAAAAAATATAAAATTCTATTTATACTATATATAAACTAACAGTTATATGTACAAACACAGGTTTTAAGATAAACCGTCACCTTCGTGTCAGAACTTGCATTTTGGACTCATTTTACACCAAATAAAAATTTTACAAAGAGGCATAGAATATGGATGTCTGTGGTGTAAATTGCACCCTTGCTTAAAATTTACTTTAGTTTGATTCAAACTTAAGATTATAAAAACAAACAAACACTCATATTTTACCAAGACTATGCATATTTGTACATTGCACTGAATGTCAAAACAATACAAGTCGTCTGTGACGTCTAAAAAAACTTTTATTGTAGTCATATTTATGTACACCAGTAGGAACACAAAATTAGTAATTATGTATATTTAGTCATGTAATGTTACTGATACCATTACTTTATTTGGTTAGAATGAGTGGTGTTACCAGAGCATACAGATTACACCTGCAGAACAGTGTGAAGTAAGTTAAAACAGTGCGACATCTCTTTTTTTTACCTATAAAATTGATAAACTTCTTCTTCATCAGAACTTGAAGACATATTTGTTAAAATGTTATCTCAATCATCAATTACAGCATTTAAATACAATCTACAATATAGAACAAGGGCACATTTAAGCACATTATGATCGAGTAAAAAATTAACACTCAAACACAGAAAAACAAACACAAAATCAATCATTACTTATGGGTACATACAGTTTGGGCAACATATCTTAAGATGGAAATTATTTTTTAATTACTCATAAAGCAATGATTAGTGTAATATTGGCAAAAATTCTCATTAAAGTTATGCATGTTTCTGTACTTTATTAGGAAATCCACTAAAAGGGTGGAATGGGTCTGTTACAACTATTTGGTCATATTTGGTAAGCAAGTGACTGTTATGGTTTTCGATCCTGCCTCGTAGGATGTTGGCACCAATAAACTTGCCAAGTTTTACCAGGCATTCCTCCCCTGCTGCAGATGTAAGTTGGACATCGGAAGATGTGGCGTAAAATATAGAGTCCAGGAACGTTTCGATGTGCTGCTTGTATGACTTCTTACCAATACGAGAAGCCAGCACTGGAAGTTGCCTGCACATTGTCTCTAGGAAGACAAGGTGCTGCGGGAAGTGTTTATATGACAGGGCTTTCACAATTTCTGGAATAAGTTTTACTGAAGTTTCGGAAAATTCTGACGCAAGCTCAGTGATCAAATACAAACATCCATCTGCCCTTTCCCAGGGTTCTGACGGCCTACGAAAGTGACAATCACTGCAGCCACCGCGACTTCCACGGCCCATTTTTGGAGCAAGTGAGCCACAAGAATACATTACTTGGTCCGTGTGTTTCTTGTCACTATCATCTGAACTGTGAAGGTTTTTCACCACCCCAAACTGTGCAGGCTTCTTGTCCAAACCAGTAAAGTTGTCGCTATTCTCCAGCTGCTTCGATATTTCTTCTAATCCAGCCTTGATATCCTTTACCACTTGCGGCAGTACGCTATCTCCATATGCTTTAACATATTTCGCAAGAGCAATCCCAGCTCCCTGTCTTACAGATGCAATGGGATCTTGTAAGTTCCCAAGGAACAAATCGTACAGCAACTTTTGTGAAGGCAACGCCTCACTGGGATAGGAAAGAACAAAGTTTCCACAAGCAATACAAGCTGCATCTCGCACAGGCCAACTATCATCCTGAAAACACTCCAACAAGGCAGCTAGTAAATCGGTTACAAATGGTCTAACAAAATCTGGCCTTATTTTAACTGCCAACTCGGAAACACAAGCACATGCAGCCTCTCTGACTGCATGATTTTCGGCTTTTGTGGATGAGATGTAGTACTGTGCAACATGTGATATGTTTTCTTCTACCAAGTCTTTACCATGACCATCCGATATAATCGCCCAAGTTTCTTGAGAGTAGATCCGCACTCCGTCGGCAATGTAATACCGATTCAAACAAAGTCGTGGAAGTAAATGTGGGAAATATTCTTTGCATTTTATCGGATCGCCACTGCTGGTGAGGAAATTTCTTGTGGCAATGGAAGAAGCAAGTCGAACTTGAGACCAGTTATCAGCAAGACCTTTAGAGAGGTGTTCACAGAACTGATTTCCATATTTTTCAAGCACATTGCCAGTTAACCGAACTATAGCGGCAAATACATTGTAGCCAGTTTCCCTCACAAATCGATTTTTGTGCTCCAGAGCAGTGAAGAGCAAATCTAGAAGATTTTGAGTAAGAAACGTAGCAAAAGCAGCGCCACAGCCTTCCACCATGCATTGCAAACATTTCATTGTAGTTTCTAAATGTCTCCATCCGGCAGATTCGTGAAAAATGCTTCCTGCATCGGACATTGATGAAATTGACGCTGAGTCACAATCAGAATCATTATGTCGGTTTAAATCCTGCTCGAGTAGCTCAAGCAAAGCAGAGCTGCTTTCTTCGTATATTTGGATCCCTTTTAAGCGGCAAAGCACGCCCAGAAACTGCCCTGCTTGTTCACGAACTCTGACCTCAGAATGCTGCAAACAACCAAGAGCGATCACTCGCAAATCCTTTAACTGCTGATCATCTAAAACATTGTCCGGAACGCCGGCACCAATATATCTTTGCAGCACAAGTTTGATACCCAAGATACAACCATGGGTTACTTCCCAAGCGGTGAATTCATCAATTTCAGATAGTTGTTGACTAAACTGCTTCAGCAAATCAGCAGCCACTTTTGTACTATCTTCCTTTGCCAATTGACTTTTAAGTTTCACAACTCCTTTATCCCGTTCCAGTCTGTGCTTGTTTTGTAAAAGGATTTCAATATTTTCAACAGTCACTTCCATAGTTCACCTATCAATACGCCTGAAAAGGAAATGAAATCCAGGCTTATCGAAAAAAACACGTAAATCAGAAGATATGCCAATGTTGACAGAGTTTATACAACTTAAAAAAAATAGAGTAAAAAAACTTAATATCACAATTTATGAATTTTATTAAGCAAGAGGAGCCACAATATCATTTCAACAGGCAGTGAATAGAAAAGGGACAAAGCAATTTGTCATATAACACATTAACTAATAGATAAACCAATGATGCAATCAATATCCCCCCTACATTGCACACCACAAAGACAGTTTCAATAATTTCCTAATAATGTTTCAATGTTAATCAGGATGAATCCATGTCATCAGAATCTTCTTTTTTGACAACATTATCGTGTCGATATTCTGGTTTTAACTCCCACATATATCGATGGCCAGCGTGCTTGTTGTACATTCCAATTTCACGCAACACTTCTTTAAGGAATGGCTGCGATTATGGAAACCAAATGTTAGGATTAAAAAATATACTTTGGTTAGGTGAATATCTTCTTATACTTTAGTGAGGAAGACATTACATTGGATTTTAACACTGGTGATGTGCAGGAGTGAATGCCACAAACATAACCATCCTGTTATAAAACTTTCATTGTTTTGGTATGTCTTTACGCCATATTTATTTTTATAATAAATTAATGCAGGAGCAGCACCAGCTTTCCCTGTTTTCCCCCTCCAGGTTGCCATGGTGACATATACATTTAAGTAGTAGTAGATATGGCCATAAAATTCCAAAAAAACATTGATGTTACAAAATTATCATGAAAATTATTTTGTCAGTAAGCCCAATTATTATATATATAATATTGTTAAACAACGCAAATCTCTCACAATAGGTTGCTGTGTGATATCCTGCAGGTCCTTTATGTTATAATACTGATGCTTTTCGAAAGCGGAGAATAATCTTGACTGAAGGACATCTTTTTCGACTCTTATCTTCTTTCCTTTTTCCTTTTTCCTAGCGTCATACTCAGTCTGCAGGAAATGCGGTTGCAGAAAAAGAAATTAAAAATAAAAGTGCGATTTTCTTTTACGTAGAAACCAAATTTATTGAGATATCTTACGAAGTAAATAAATTAAAAACCTAGATCTAAAGCAGAATGGATTACCTGTTCCTTGGTCTTATTGACGGGTTTATAAACAGTTCTCACTGCAGATGAGAGTTGTTTGGTGGTTCTTTGTGGTTTCGAAGCCTGAATCATCTGAGCTTTCTTAATCTGCATGTAGTTTCGACTGACAATTGGACGACAATCAACTTTCTGAACCACCCTTCCCTCCATCGACCTTTTTTCCCCTGAGGATATTGAATTGTAAAATATCAGTTTGTAAATGGATACAATATTACATAGACGTTTTATATATTTTTTAAAGTTACGATATTTGATTTTTTATGATCACGCTTTGGTAACTAATTTAGGAGCATTTTTCCTACCTGTCAAAATCTTAGGATTCAAAAGTTTTTTATGTTAGAGTACAATTTTTTTACCTTAGGCTACCAAAGTATTAAAGAAAATTTTTTTATATAATTATCAGTCGCCACTTTGCCAGTAAAAAAAGGTATCTTTTATTTATTGATTGATACCTTTTTGATTATTAGAAGTGGAAAACACTGCCAAACTCTGCCCAGCAGTTCCTTGCAGTACAAATTTATGATCGGTTGCTAGAATCCTTTCCGAATTGTTCTTCTGTGGCAAATTTTTATCCATTGAAAACGTCACTTCAGAACGACCAGCATTCCTTTGAATTGGTTAAGATATGCTTCTTAAAATAAGCATCATTTTTAATCTAATCAAATATTAAATAACCATAAAAAAATGGTGTCTTACATTTTAGAAAAATAAAACGAATTTCGATTAACGAAACAACCTACTTGGTAATCCGTAACTTCCCCACAGCCATTCCATCGGGTGCATCCAGCCACTGGGTAGCGACATACTTTGGAACTTTCACCAACCAGACATCGTGTTTGGCGCCATTTAAATCCAACGACTCATCACCAGGATCACCCATGTTTTAAAGTTACTTAAACACCTACTGTGCAGCTACAAATGCATGCAGATATAAATCAAGGTGAAGAAATCTTGATATTGTAGTTTACAGTAATAACTGAATAGAGTTTTTGTAAAAAGCACTAATGGCAGTTGCGCTAAAATAGCTGAAAAATCACAGTGAAGATAAAGTTGTAGGAAGATACGACTGCCTCCAACAAGGACAACACGTCAACAACTAGTATTAATAAAATTCCACAAAAAATTTGAAAACACGTAATGATTGAGCGATTTATTCATTTTTAAATAATGAACTACTGGTGTAAAAGTTTAAACATGAATCATAATTTAAAACAGTTCGATGCAAAGTTTTCAACAGCTTCAAGGAATTGGAATGCAACTTTGAGCGTTTGTACTTGTACGACACCTGCAAATATTTAACTCATTACTGTCTAAATCGTATAACAGTCTGTCGTCTTTACTTACACTATAAATGTTAATTTCTTACTTAATTAAAAATACTGACGGAAAAAACATGGTTATCTAAATACACAGTAAATGTGTCAAACAAAAAATGCTATGCTTAATACATAGATTATTTTTCATCACAGAACATTTTAATAAAAGGTTAACTGTATAATTTAACTACAATTTAAATGTGAACCGACAACAGGTACAAAACACACTGCACACATTAAACAAATAAAATGTTGCAACATCTTTACATTAGCCATTATTATTTCAGCAGTAAAATATCCTTCGTAAATTGCGTAAAAAGCTGTATTTACATGAAATATGAACTTATCCAATAGATAGTGGATCCAAAATATATTCGTTTTCGGCTTGAACTGGGACCAGTCATTGCTCAGCTCTTTTTTGATCATTCGATAAATTTCAAACTGATAATCAATGCTTGAATCACCCTTGAAAAGGTCAGGATCGTTGGACAAGTCTTGGAAAAGAGATACTTTTCCTGTTGATGTTTTGTGTGTTTTACTTTGCAGCAAACTCAGTGAGAGCAATCTCGCTGTCATGTTCAAACAAGAATTGATTTATACTATCAATTACAAACCTATTTAACTTTGCCCAGTGACAAACAATACACTGAAAGAATTACAAATAATGAATAGTACTTCGTAAAAACATTTTTATACTTTATTTCATAACTTTTCATTATACATTAAGGAAAAACTGAACAATACTAGTGTCCTTGGCAAATTAAATATATTTATATGTATTACAATTGTAGAGCAATCAATCAAATAATTTATGTTTTTTTAAATATCACAATCCACTGTTTGGTAATCGGTGAGATTATTATCAGAAATCACTAACCTTTTGTCATCCTGGACAAAGTAAAATCTATGATATGAGTTTGAATTCCATGTAGAGCAATATCGTGTTTCACTCCGTTGACTTCAACTTGCATTTTAGCTTCGGAACTTGATTGAATCAAGATGTTCCCCCAGTGCAAATCCCGGTGCTCGAACATCAAGGCTTTCTCAGCGAGTGCGAGTGCAGCCACCACTTGCTGGACCACTGACAGTGCCTGGAATAACCTTTAGCTAATAACAATGCAATGGTGTGGGAGGGTCTATGGTAGACCCAGTACCACGAATGTAGTTCATAGAAGGCCTGTTACTCCAGCGCTGTGTAACTAAAACGTTAACCAGCACTAACAGGTTATTAAATAGGTACAATGTTAAAAATGTTAATGTAGACAACATATTTCTATATGTAGAAATGGTCAATTAAAGCCTAATTTTACATTTTTTATTTGGTAAGTTTCAATAGTGGCGCCTAACGCAGGGACGCATAGTAGACATCACCTGATTTTTACGCGTTTCCAATCATCACCCCATTAACAATTTAACTATGTAAGACGAACACGAGGACTCGAAATTATTTAATAAAACTTTTACTAATCATGCCGAATCGCTACCAGTTTCGGCGTGCCTGAGTCTCAATACTATCAATATTTAATTTATTAATGCACCTGTGCAGCATTACGGAATTTAAAATGCTCTAAATCCATCCCTCCATCATTGAATTCAAACACGATGTAGTGCTGACGTTCATCAAAGCAATCTGGCCGATCATTCTCGCTTGTTTTCTTCTTGGAAAATGCATCCCAGGCCTTAAGAAGCTCATCTGGGTACCTTCCAATAGCACAGTGCACTCTAAAAAATAAAAAAATAAACTAGAAGTTACAATTTATAAATTATCATTCACTTAGAAATATTTAAAACTAAAGTGGGCTGAATAACATCATCAATTGATATCTTCACTTTTTTTAAATTTGCATTTTGTTACCTGATTGAGACGTACCTTAAAGATTAAGTTTCCAAATACCTACATTGCTATCTTCTAAAGTTTGTCCGGCCGGTTGGTGTAGCGGTTAAGTGTGTTACCTTTCAATCGAAAGGTCGAAGGTGCGAAACTGGTCGCTAGCTAGTCGGTTGTGTCCTTGGGCAAGGCACTTTACGGACATTGCCTTAACCCAGCGGATTAATGTATTCTACCAAATTGAAGGAACGTGTCTATCATATACAACACACTGCAATAGCTCCGATAACCCTACGATGGGCGAGAGGTGATCTGACGATTGCTCGTGTGTTAACCCCCTTGGTTTTCCCATTCACGGGATAAAGATGAATATCCTATCCTATCCTATCCTAAGTAACTTGGATATTACAGTTAACAAATTTATTTTTTAGTTATTTTTTTTATCTTACTACCATTAATTATGGTACATTACCGAAACAACTTGATGAAACCGCGGTTACAATGGGTTCCATGTGACAAATCCGATAATTCTGTTGAATTCACAATTTCGGGTAAAACTTCATTAAAGGTTTTTTGCTTTTCACCATTTACATGAAAACTTCCTTCAATAGGGATTACCTGGTAAAAAATCGCTTATAAATTATTAAAACATGTACAAAAGCCCTAAGACTGCCATTTTTTATACAAGTTTTTAACTTAAACAGCAGAATTCGATAACAAAATTCATTACCTTAACTGCAACAGATTGACCAGAGGTAGTAACACATCGGAAGACTTCACCATAAACCCCTTCACCAAGTTTAATGCAGTGTGATCCAACTGGTATAATGCTTGTAAATGGGCATGGTTCTGTTTGTTGGCACTGTGAAAGAACCCGGGATCTGCTCGTAGATAAGCTTGCACTATCCACTTCGCTTTTAATGAATGAATCCTCATCCTAAATGGAAATATAATATCAAGCGTAAGAGGAAAATTATAAAATATTTCAGTATTTAAATCGATCTAACCAAATTGCTATAAACCAGACCATCCCGAGCACAACTGTCATAACAATCTGGATCCATTGAGAAGTTAACAGCATAATGACACTCCATTTTCAAAACTACTAATCTTGTATAAATAAAATTACTGGAGTATGTTTATGTTCATTAGGTCTACATTTTAACATTACTATGATGTAATAATCTGCATTTTTATAATATAGATCAGATATAAAACATGTATTTGACTGATTATTCTTACCTCAAAACTAAAGTCCAGTTGCTGGCTTTCTTTTAACATAGGACTGGCATGAATATTGATTTTCGATTGTAGCCTTGTTCGGTTTAAAAATGCAGGGGTACTTGTTTTGAGGTAACTTCTGGTACATATTATAAGACTTTATTTAACCATCATATCCAATGCAAAAAAAATAGTAAATAGACTGTAATAAAAGAAATCTGCATCACAGGTGAATAAAACAAAATAAGATTTTTTCTTACCCTTGCGATGAAGGAAATAAAAAGCTTTCAGCTTCCAACCTAGTTTGTGCAATGGTGCGTGGAGTGTGTGACGGCTTCCTTTCCAATGGTGTTGATTGGATTTTGTTTTGTACCAGCCGAAAATCTTTTACGGGGTCAGAAAGATCTAAATTTTCATTGAAGTCATCATAGCCTTGAATTACAGAATTTTGGAAACATGCTAGAGTCTCATTTGCTTCTGGTAGGTCCTCATTAAACGTAAAAGTAGATAAACCATCTGTTATTTTAAAATTACTCTTGGTTTTCTTTCGTCTTCTTGTAACATTGATGTTCTTTACTTGACATGAATTTAAGAGTGGATAATGTGGACTGTCTGGTAATGAGGAATGTTTAATACACTTATTTTTTCCAGTATCATTGGAAAGTTCGTTATTGGGTTCATTTTCTTTTGCAATAGCAACTGAAACAGCTGCATTCTTTACTTGAACATTTTCTTTTTGCAACTTTTTGGGTTTTTTAGCTTGGGTACTTCTCTTAGGGAATGACCTAGAAAACAAATACCAATTGCATTGAAGTTCAAATTTGGTCAACATCCTGGATGACAACTTTATAATTAATAATTATTGTTTATATACAGCAAAACAAGATTGTTTTAGACAAGCTGTTAAGCTTTTTATCCCACCCCAAAACATTTTTTATGATTCTTTTATATTGAATAACAGTAAAGGTTAAACAAATTATCTGTAAGTGGGGTAATACTAACTACCTCTCTAGAAACTATATTTTTATTTTGTTGTTTTGGAATTTTACTTGGTAGGTTTGATTTTTATTTTAATGCATTTCTGTGATACTATGGTATTTCTTTGTATAAGGACAAAAAAGTTTTTGATCTACAAAAATTACGCCACCCAACAAAAATATTAAACAATAAATTTAAGCAAACCTTTTTAATTTTTTAGGTCTTGTTTCGTATTCCTGATTTTTTGGAACCATGCTAGAATTAATTATTACGCTTCCATCTGAATCGGAGAATAAACCCTTTGCTGTGGAGCATCGAGATTTTTCACCTTCCTCAGTTGCTTTCATCCAATTGATGTTTGGCTAAAACAATTTAAAATTAGAACGGAGATTTATTTGCTTTATGTGCAACAAAAACAAAATTTCTCTGGTTGTTTTCTTTTAGTCTGAATGTGCAATACTCAAACATCTCTGTTAATGGGAAAACGCAATAGATGTTTTCCCACGGGTAATCATTAGATTGCCTCCCACCTGATTACATGTTGGGTGACAAAAGCAATTCAGCGTGCTGAATATGATTTCGATTTTTTAGTCTTACTAGCACCCAAAAATCCAGTGGGCCCAGGAATTGCCGACAATAACCAACTAGCCAGTGACCAAAAACTCAGCACTGTTGTTTATGGCGTTGTAGTTATAAGCTACATTACAACATGTATAAAACTTCTCATACCAAACATGTTAATATAGTTAGATTAACAATTAGGCATAGTTACATTAACAATTAAGAACGAAAGTAATTACCGAAATGATTCGAATAGGAATTCTTCCGTAAGTTGAAACTGATTTGTTTAATGTGCTGTCTAACTTTCTTTTTCTTTGCCTTTTTAGTTTAGGCATAGTTTTCTTCATTATGAACAGCAGAAAAGTAAGCACTTTTGTACGAAGATAAATAACACCAAACAAAACAGAACTATCCGATTTTTAGGTTTTCTAATGCACAGGGAATGATTTGATTTAACCTGAGTGATAAAGGTTTTTGGAAATATGCAACTAATTTAAAAAATTTTAAAGGTCTTGTTTTGCTGAACAACTTAGATAAGTGCGTCGTCTTTTGGCTAAATAATAAGGTTGTAGAACTGAAAAAAGACACAAGCTAGAAGTTGACTTCTTGGTAAGGCACTTGCAAACTAAATGAAATCAAATACAACACACTGCAATATTTGCGGTATCCCACCACTCGGCGCGAAGTAATTTTTTTACCGCACTCAGTCTCGAAGCCATAATAGGCTCATTGCTAAGACCATATGTGGCGTATTCGGCAACTAGACTGTACTGCGCGAAGTACTTATTTTCGTGTGATGTCGGTTTGCCTTTATGTTTTACCACTAAATTCTATCCTGATCGTGGCCATGCATGGGCGACTGTGGATACGATTTATAAATCAACTTTCTGTATCTCAATGTCCTACCAGCTGTGATGTTCATTGGCCCAGCTGATATCTTGGCTGTACTGTTATGTCTTTAACCATGGACAATTCTGGATCTAACAACAGGTAAAACGCAAATTTTCCTGCCCACGGGCTTAATTATTTCTTAGATAATAGCTTGTTTAAAACTTGTAGCAATTTCGCGAATTCTCATTGTTTATTGTGTACTTCATGTGCCTCTAAATACTACAGGAGCGCTTGATGTCCTCGTTATCAGTAGTTTCATATAATTCCCTCATCATACGGTTGTAATTTCCCTTTAACTGGACAACAGGTTTAACATTTCTGGGCGTTCCTTTTTTCCTATCATACTAACATGCTGTCCTTTGTTTTCGAGCAGCGATTAATTCAGTGTCGAAACATGTCATTAGAGTGAGAAGATATTAGAAACCTGGGGAGTTACTCTCTTGGGCTGCGGCCTCTTTTGGTATATAATCTGTCATGTCCGCATATATTGAAAATAAAAATTGTATTGTATTGAATTAATTACTATCTGAGAGTTTTGTCTTGGTCGCAAGTAAATAGGAATAATAACCCAACCTTCCATGAAGTTGTCGCAGTCCTAACAGACTATTAGCCATAAAATTGTCAGAACGATTTTGTGCGAAACATAGGCATCAAGTATAAATACCAGTAATCATTTTCTCCTCTATTATGTGTTTACTTTAAATAATGTTAGTTTTTTTAATCAACCTGTCCCAATTGAATTACGATGATTGGGCTGTAAGACATTTATGTACATTGCAAATATATGTCCCGGTGCATTATTGGTGATAAAATGACAGTGCAAATCACCTTGCAACCTTTAAATGTTGTATACCCATCTAAAAAGCATGGCAATTGTGCTGTAAAGATTTTCTATACTGCACAGTGCACATGCACACCATGATGCCAAAGCTAATTTAAGAATAATCCTAACTCTAACCGCCCAACCTTTCATCGAATAAGCTTTTCTTATCTTTTAATTTTGTCTGCAATCTGTTTTTATAATGAATTTTTTACTTGCAAATTTTGTGTCCTACCGCTGTCACTTGCAAATTTTACCATCTTATTTTTTACTATTTTAAAGCTACCTGGAAGATGAAATTTTGGTTCTACAATCCATATATGATGATCAACTGCAAATTAAAAGACACAGGTACTTTTTGATATTTATCATGGTTATTGAATGCCAATTTCTTTAAAACTTTAAAATTAAAAAACAGGAAGCCGGCCTTCCTATTTCTACAATTCACAATGAATTTTAGGAGACGCCACGGTAATAAAATATATTTCTACAGAAGATTTAACCATCACTGGTTTTTTACTGAGGCTGCAACGATATATATTGATAATCGCGTTACTATCGATACTACTCAAATACGATACAATCTAGATTATCGTATTAAAGGCGCATTACTTTATTAGGAGAACTTTTATATAAAAATGCATCTTTGAGTAATATAAAAAAAGCGTTTATGCAATCACAAACGGATTGGTATGTCGAACACACTTCGCAACACTTGTTATTGTGATGTAATGATCGCAATAATTCCTAGTTCTACATCTATCATTGTGCATTATTAGGGCTAATTTGTTATAATGATCCTGTTCATTTATACATAGTTTATTACGGCAATGGTACCATACATTTTAATTTATACAACGCCATGTGGCAATATTTTCGTTTCTTACTCAAATACATGGTTTCATCCTTAAGTAGTCATAAGGTGTGGTTAGGTTTTGCACATCGGTTTGTATGTTTTATGCCAGGGGTGAGCAACATACGGCCCGCGGGCCGGGTCCGGCCCGTGAAGGGATTTTAACCGGTCCCCAGACTGTATCTAACGATAACCTGTAATGTGGCCCAGGTCCGGCCCGCTGTCTGTATTTAACCACACTCTCTAATGTGGTCCAACGCATCATTCCTAAAAGAAAAAACCAACGCATCATTCCTAAAATTAACAATAACCGATAATTCCAAACATACTAAAACTACCAAAAGACCGATTACCTCACGATAATGCTCAGGCAGTAAAAAACTAGCGTTTTATAGATCGGTGAAATGGTGGGAAAAAAAGGAATACAATAGTGATCTTATTCCCTAGTGACATCGATATAATATAAACAATAATGGCGACGATAAATCTTACAACTGGGTGCTTGATTGTTAGTGTTAGTTTTATTTAGCTGTTATCAGTTATATTTAAATTCTAAATATAAATGGATTTTATAAATTATTGCGGATTATTAAACATGAAATATCCTTAGAAGCGTAAAGTTGACAGAGAGTGTCGACCAATTAAAAAAGATTGGTTACCAAAGTATTTTTTACAAAGGTTGGCAACAAAGCAGTATGTTTACTGTGTGGTCAGAGTGTTGCGGTATTAAAAGAGTACAACATTAGTCGTCATTTTTTGACGAAACATGGAAATCATGCCAATCATTTGGTAAATAAATATGTGGTTAAGATATTGAATATCATTCATCTAATAATCAGGCCCACCAAGGAATTCAATTTCCGACATCTGGCCCGCCGACTAGAGAAGTTGCCCACCCCTGTTTTATGCAATAGTTCGAAATAAAGTTGATTTCATCTACAAGCCTTATTTAGAATCAAACTGTAGTTTTATTCTCATTAAGGAACTTGTTTCAATCCTTTACAGAGAGTTTGGATGTTAGGAATTGTTAACAAATAATAATTATGATTGTTGTGATACATGACCTCTTGACCTGATTATCGATACTTTTTTAAAGTGCAACGGTACCTCTAAATACTACAGGTTGCTTGGAGCGCTTGGATCGCTTACTATACTTCGTAATTAGAAAAAACCATCATATTAATGTTAGGGTTGAGGTTAAAGGTAGTTTTGGGGTTGAGATTAGTGTTTGGGATGAGGTTAGAATTATCTTTCATAGCAATCTAAGTGATCCAAGCGCTCAAGCGATCCTGTAGTATTTAGAGGCACCCTCGTTGCAGCCCTAGTTGTTACCTTAATACTTGTCCTAAAATCCACTGCGGCTTGCCCACAGAACTAAACCACATAGATAGTGCTGTGTTTGATCCAAACTGCAATCTTCCAGTGTTTGAACAAATAACAAGACCAATAACCCTTACTACACAATGTAACTGAATTACAGTAATCGAGTGTGTGAAGTGAGAATCTGTTTGTATCCTGCCACTGCTGATGACCTTGACTCACAATACCTCAAGTTGGAACTTGTATTTCACATACCGAAGAAGGTTTTTTATAATATTTAGTATAATCAAAAATACATCCAGTTCCCTTTTAAATAAGTGTATGATTATGATTTTGATTTAATTATTTAGAAAATATTCACTCACTCATTTCTTTTTTTTTGGACAAAATCTTGATGTTCTTTTATGAAGTGTAAAGTCCTAGTGCTGTATGAATACTTAGGCTTGCTTAGCAATAAAGTTGCATAAGGTTTTAAATTGTTGCCTGGTTCAAATATTACAATAAAAAATATAGAGGATGTACTTGGGAGTGTTAGGTGTCAACATGTTGTTTTTGCCAGATGTTTGCAAAAGTTTATTATTTTATACAAATAAGGAGCTATTTTTTTTAGTTATTTTTATTATATTTTCATAATTTCCATGGTCAGTACTGTCACTAGGTTCTAAACTGTTTTCTCAGTATTTGTAATTCTGTAGCGTTAAGTTAAGACTATGATTTTTAACTTTATGACTGCCTCCGCTTAATATATATGTATATATTTGTGTATGTATTGCAGTATCCTGTTGAACATCTGCAAATTGAGTTTAGTACTTCACGTGGATTGTCAGACAAACATTTGGATGAACTTAAATCCAAAATGGACCACATGATCTTAACAGAAGAAGACACCTCTTTTTTCCACCTGATAGAACTTGCTAAGGAACATCTAACAAAAAATAATCTCCCATGTGATCCGTGTCCAGTTTGCCTTCAGTTATTTCAGGTATATTTGACTCAATGAATGGATGTATGTTGAAAGGGGAAATTCTACAAGAAAGAATTTATACACCGATTAACCCCTCAAACTACTGTGTTTAGCACGTCTCGCTTTAGTGAATTGCCCAGGGACACAACTGACTAGCAGATGTCAGGTTTTAATCTCACTACCGATGTTTAAGCTTTATAATACACACTGTATATGTAGTTGTTGCATGCACCTAAAATGGCACTGAGTATAAATAAAATAAAAAAGCATTTATAAAGCACAAAAAAGTAAAGCATTTTTTGCCGAAGTACAATTTCATTGTATAATTTAAAGTTTTTATTTTTTAAATTTATTAAACGTTCATTTTTCATGTAATTTCCAAAATGCACTTTGTGCTTTTTAAGAATGTCTGTTTAAACATTCTTTTTCTAAGGCTGAGGAAGACCTGTTGAAGACACCATGCTTCCACCACATGCATTCATTTTGCCTCCTACAATATTTTGATCATTATCGGCAGAACTATGAATATTTTCAAACCATAGCCCAACCTGCTGAGCAACCAGTGAAAGTAAATCAAAGGATACCAATGGAAGTGCCTTGTCCAATTTGCAGGGAGTTGATTGAGATAGATGTTAACTCATTGATGCGAGCAAAGAAGCCATTATCAAACGAGGTAATACATCCAAAATAACCTAAATACATCTACATTTATAAATACATGAATGTCGGCACAATCTGAGATCTATGTTATAAGACATTTGTTATAGATTACACCTTTAATTTTTTTCATATTTTTTTGTAAAATAAATTCCAGATTTGGTATTTTTACATTTACAGGAAGCCACTGTGGATGTAAAGAAAATTAGTCAACAAAATTCTGCGAGGCTTCAGAAAATTTATGAACGACAAGTAAAACTTGGTGGTATAATTGATTTGGAACAAGAAAAAAATAAACATTTACTTTCTGTGGTAAGAAATGCAAAATCCATTAAATTGGTAAATTTATTAAACATGATTGTATTATATTTACATTTTTTCATGTTGTTATTTGCACTGTTTTAACAGCTCATTTAGTTGTATTAGAAAAAATGTGCAACTTACCCATCATGTCATGAACATTTTTATTTTAATTATGAAACCAAAATTAACAAGAGTCATTAATATTAATTGCTCTTCATAAATTTCCAGATTCAGCAAAAGTCTGATGATCTTGCTGCAAAATCTAATGTATCTTCCAACAATGAAAATCAAGCAAGTGGGAAATCAGATAAATTAAAGAATCATCAAACAAAACCGAAGCAATACAACACCAGTAGGAACAAGCACCAGCCTCATCGGCCAGAATCCAATAGAAATTATTTCCACCGAGAAACAACGCAAAAATACAGAAATCACAACAATCCTAGATCGAAACAATTCAATGACAAGCGTAAACCAAAATACAGTGAAAATTCCAACTTTATTAAATCTGACAATCAATCTAAATCATGTAGAATCCCTCAACAAGATGGACAGATTGGCCAAAGTTCTCATTTAGGACGCTCAGACATCCCATCTTTTAAACCTACTAAAACTTTAGCAAAATCTAGCTGTTCAAAACGATTAGAATCTTTTGAAATGTCAAAAGTTTCTGAAGCTAGAGGTACAAGTAACTGTCCACCTGGATTTAAACCTAAAAATTAAGCAGTGCAATTTGGTAGGAAATAACTTTAAATAGTTACCCTAATATTAAATTATATGGATTTCAGTATTATAAATGTGGTGTGTGTCTTTTATCATTCATTGCTGTTTAAATATTTAATGCTGTTGCTGTGCATATGACATTTGGGTTAGGGGTGTTCATTGGTAAATTTTTTTAAAATTA
>CH003412.1:1856044-1914049 GCA_000149265.1 Ciona savignyi | reverse complement strand
TTTCTTTTAATAGCAATTACTTAGCAATTTTTATGTAAGCTATGCACAATTGGTTAAATGCTTATACAACATATTCTAATTACAGTCATGTATATAATGTGTGTGCGGTCATGGTGTTAAGCTAGTAATTACCTTTGTGCAATAAAGGTCCGGTTTATGGAGACCTGTATTTTGGACATTTATTTCTGTAATGTTGTTTTATATGGCCAATGGTCATTTTATTATTTTTTTGTGAATACTACACATTACCGTGTAACGGGTATTATACTTTTCTTTTAAAATAAGCACTTAATGGGGTTGATGGGTGAATCAAATTTTCCCAAACAAAGGGTTATTAACCTGATTAATTTTGAGTCATAGTTGCTGTGTATATATCAAATCTACTTATTCATAGAATCATGGAAGTTTTATTTGACCCTCATAATGGACTGTGCTTTGCTCTGACACATAATTCCACATCGTTTTATGAGTTGGTATCTGAAAGTATTGATTATGATCTCAATATTCATCCGAGGCTTGTTTCAACCACTGACTTGGACATCAAGGTTTGAGCATGGCTTTCTTACTACTATTTTAATGATAGTAATTTTTTGTCATTGTGGACTTTTATATTACCATGTTGGATGGTAAGATAATGAGACCAAAACCAGCTGCTTGGTAGTCGTGTTTTTTATGGCAAACTGCTTACATCGAGCTAATAATACACAACTTTCTGCATTGGCAACAGTGCGCCAACATTGGATATATATATTTCTGACAAATTCCCAAATTTTAACATTTGTGACTTTTCCAACACCCTGAAAAATACTTATTATTTAATGCTACTAAACTTATAGCAGAATATTATATTATTATTTTCAATTCCAATGATTTTTTATTGATTATTTAACATCTTTATTACATAGCGCATTTCTAGTAATACTTTTAAATTAGTTAAAAATTTTGATAAATTGCCATACATTATACAAGCCCCAAACAAGTTTATAGTTTCAAAAGGTTATAGACGAATTTCTAGTAATACTTCCTTGTACCAGAAGGTGCTTATAAAAAAATATGTTCAAGTGTATGTGCTGGAACCCTTCGAGTGACTACAAACATTGCATTGCGTTGGGTCTGATGAACGGAAAAACAGCTTTGAGGATCGTGGGATCTGGATCTGGTGACAGGCAATACCCGATTTTTAAAGAACTTGTTTCCAAGTGTAGTCGGCCATGCAATGCACTAGCGTGGTCCCCACTCAACCCAACATGGTTAGCTACAGGGTTTGAGAAACACAGGTACAGGAAGTATGCTCTGCATGAGGGTAATGACAGGATATCAAGTGTAATTTATGTTTATTTTTGTTGATGCGAATATCCTGCGGCATTGCATCGTGTTTTACACAAAATGAAATGTTTTATTAAAGATATAACTATTGACTTGATTTAGGTGATTCCTACTTTTACATTGTACTGAGGCACAGCTTTCTTGTGAATAGGTGGTTTTGATTCAACAATCTTAATTGACTAATGGCTGACGTTTTTAACAGGCAGGCAATAATTAACAAAGTGATGAGTATGGGGATTTTATTTTAGTAGTTGGATTCTATTCTATGATTTGTGTGAAAATATTAATTAATGTATGTGTTTATATTAAACTGTTACGTAAAATATGCCTGGGTAAAATTACTATTTAAGTCAAATGTATTACAAAATTTAACAGAGGGGCAAAGTATTCACTGTTGATATGGGACATTTTAAAGAACAGTGACCACCAGCTGATAAAAAGCTCTGGAACCACCGAGAATAGAAAGTAAGAACACTTATTCATTTCGTAATTCCAATCTTAAATCAGAGGAAATAAAAATTATCTTTGATTGTTGTTGTTCTTTTTACAATCCAAAAAAAGAATACTGGTTGGAATGACATTATGTCATTTTTATCATTAGTAATGAAAATTAGACTTCATGGCTTTTTGGTCGTAATTTATTGTACCACGGGTAATAATTAACTATGATAACAGTTGACATTCTGTGGGAACCATTCAACATGTTCATAATCAAGTTCATTAAGCTTTGTTGTGTGTTTTTTTGCAAGTGCCAAAAATAGGAATGCTTAAAGTTTGGATCTTTCTTCCCAAGAATCGTAAATCCAGTTTTCATTAACCACAAAAATTCTCTTTTTAAGTAACACAACATCAAAACCTCTACTCGAGACATCTAATGGTGACACAGTGAACTCACTCGCCTGGGTAGGAAACAGTATTTCATCAAGCTCCCTTATCGCCGGTCATGGCAAAAAGTACTTGAAGGTGTATGACATACGCACACAGCAAAATCGGCCTGCATCAGCACCCATCAATCACAAGGTAAAAATGTATATGTCTGAATTGGAAATGTGTTTTTTGTCAGAAATTAAGTAAAAATTTTAAGTTTTGTCAAAAGAAGAACGGTCACACTTGCACCTAAAGGACCAAATAACAAACTGCGAAGTTACATTTTTATTGACTTTGTCTTTGTCAGAAAACTAAGATGTTTCATTTATATTTTAAGTACCGATAGATACGCGGGTGTTATTTTATTAAGTACTCTTTACATGCTAATTGTTCAACTACTGAATAATATAACTAACCATTTAAACATAATGTTTTTGTTACCCATATTGTTTAGAAGTAGTTATTAAAGAGTATATTGTACTCATCAAAGTTTAACATAATAAGAACATGTTTATAATAAAATCATAAGTAGCTAATCAATCAAAGAGTTTAAATAATCAGTATAAATTATTTCGTAGGCCACAATGGGCATTTGTGTGAATCCTCTACTTGAAAGCCAAATTGCATCATTCGGTGACTCCACTGTCGCTTTGTGGGATTTGAGAAACTTTACCAAACCGATGCTTTGTTTCAATGTTGAACAAGACATAAGCAAGGTATTTTTTTTAATTTGAATTTATATTGTATCTTTTTTATTATTTTTTATTGTAAGAAAACTGTAGTCTTTTTTTAAAAGAATTTTTTACTTTATTTTGTTATAATGTAATCCTAATTGTTTATTGTTATTTTATTTATGTCTTTCAATTAGTCGAAACCTGCAAAGACTTGCAGGTTTAAAACTGGTTGCTATCTAGTTGTTTGTGTCCTTGGGCAAGGCCACAAGGCACTTAATAGAAAATGTCTGAACCAAGTAGATCAATGTGTTTTACCAACTGAAAGGACGTCTAAATCATACACAACACACTAAAATAGCTTTAAAAACCCGATAGTGGGCATTAGGTGATGTGACGATTGCCCGCATTATAACGCCTCATTTCGTTGTTTCCTTTTACATAAAACATTATTGTCTTTTCCTATCCCATCATGGCAGTTAACATTGTGGAAGAAGCAGTCTGCCTCTACCATTCTACTTAAACACCAAACATGCAGAGCTATAGCTATCTTAAGCAGAAAAAACACAACATTCTAGATTGAGTGGAGTCCTTCCCGCAATGGATTTCTAGCTGTCCTCGAAGGTGACAGCAGTGTTAATAATGATTTCATCAACATATATGATACAAACTGGGCTGCAGCTGAGTTGGAACTTCATCAACCTTCATTTGTTACTGTAAAGACTGTATTACCGGTTGGTACTGTTCGCATTGTCTATTAAGTTTAACTCTGGAGTTTTTAAAACTATAAATACATGTTTGTGCAAATAAGTTGGCTGCAACTTGCTGATTAAATTCATTTGTTGATTTAATGTAAATATCAAATGATTTCAATGCTTTTGCTTAATTTGTCTTTGTTTTTAGACTTTTTTAGACTATAAGATTAAACTTCAATTTACCTATGAGAATCTTGAATATATGCATACCAGTAATAATGTTAACATACAATATATTTTCAAGTATAAATCAATTTAACAAACAAATAGGCTGGGGATGGTTTGTCAACATTTTGTTGGAGTGCAAATGAGAAGAACCGTTTACTAACCGTTACCAACTCCTTGACTTTTAAAGTAAGTTTATTTATATATTATGTATGTGTAGTACATTGGTAGCTTTAACAACAACATAATTGTTCACCATACTTTTTTGTTATATCCCTTAAGAAACTATCAATTAAAATTGGGTTATGTGGGATTAACTAATACATTATAACAACACCGACTATAAATATGTTTTTCCCCGATTTACGATTCTTTGGATTCTTTTTCGTATACCAAAATTTATTTTTAAAGTTAATATTTTTTAAGAAATGGATTGTGTGTTTTATCATTGATGGTTTAGATCTATTGTTTTAAAAGAGATTTCACTTCCAACAGTACCCAGTGGTGACCGAGAAGATATCCGTAGCTTGTGGATCAGGAGATGACTTCGCAATAGCATCTGGCAACACTGTTTGTGGCTTTAATTTAGCTGGACAAGATGAAGCAACTGATAACGATGTAAGTGTTTTAAATAATTTAATATTACAATTTGCTTTGATTCTTTTAAGATCCATTCATTTAGTAATAGAAATAAGTTTTTTTTACAGAGTGAATTTATTGATTATACCTCGCTGTTCAAGAAAAGAGCAGAAAATCTCTATGGTTTAAACACAGGTAAGTGTAAATTACTAATTTCAAAATATTCTCTTATCCCCAGTGGGTAAAAGCAACTAATAATAATTATGTTTTCAAGAACAACCCTTCAAGAATGTTAAGTTAAGTCTGCAACCTACAAATGGGAACCTGAAGGCATTATGGCGATTCATTGCAATTGTCAAGCAGATGGCCTCAACACTGCCACAAACAAATGCAACAACCCCCACCTCACCAGTGGCGTGGTCTTCAAGGCAAAAATCTCGACAAAACTTATCAAAAGCTCCCCCTTCTCTCTGCTTTGCTGGAGTACAATCACTTTTAAAAGGTGAAATATGCCAATTGATTAGAATAAATTTTTGCGGATTGCTTTTGTGTGTTTTTGTGACTTGTATTCAGGTGTGTTATTAAACATATCTCATTCTTTATAGGAGAGGCTCAAACAAGTTCCACAGAGTCAATAACCTGGGTTGGATTGGATTCGTCTAAATCAACAATTTATACAAGCTTGAAGAGGTTTGTTTTTATACTGTATTGAGTCATGAGTGTTATTATAGATACACTGTGTTAAGTGCAACAGTATTGATTTTAATTCTAAATCTTCTACAATAGGATACCCAATGTTTATTATAAATAAAACCGACAATTTAATCACCTCGTGCCCACCTCTGCTTTACCGGAGCTATTGTTATTAGCAGCTGGTTGTCAAACCACCAACTTTTTTGTTTAAAGTGCTTCTAAATTAGCTTCACGCGCTCAAATATGAAAAATTTTAATATCACACTGATGATAATTTTAGTGTGAATTACATAACCTTTTCCTGTTAGCTTGTTATTGATAATTTATCTACCTATACAAACAATTATTACACATTGTGTATATAATTTTAAGTCTATTTGCATATAATTTTAAGTCTGTTTACATGCTTATCTGTTTTTGCCTTATGTTGATTTGATCTATTCTTTTATATGCATTTTTCTTTAATAGCAATTCTATTGTTTCCTTTTGTTGCAATTCTATGCATTGTATATTACTTAGAAAACAATACTTCATTTTCCCAGTATGTCCACAAACTTACCATAGTTTTTGTGTAACATTGAATTTTTTGCAGAAATATTGCGTTAGCCATGTGTGATTGGGGCCTCTTCACTCCAGCGACCCCTAGTAATGATGATAATCGCTTCACAAGACCCGGCTTTCTTGACGATCTTGTTAGGCGTTCTTCCGAATCCAGTGGAGTGGAACGCAGTTGTGCAATCGCCCTGTGGCACGGAAATATAAAATTGGCTATCCAAATTCTAAACTCTACCACTAATACTCAAGGTAACTTAAAGAATAGGAAGAAAATATCTAATTACTTCAGGATATTTTACTTTAGGAAACCTACTTTAGGAAGAAAATATGTAATTGTATGACTGTGGCATACAAATCTCTATTTATATAAATATCTCTCACTCTCTTATTTTACGTTATCAGTAGTGTGCTCTATATATTTGTTTCAAGCTAGTTAGTAAATAAGAATTAACGTTACACGACTTTTTAACTGTTTTGGTGTTTAAATGTTAGCTTACTTTTAAACAACGCCTTTTAAGAACTCCGATGCTTCGATTTGGGTTTCCCTAATTATCTTTTTATATAAAATTTAAACATTTCTTAATTTCTTTGGTTAAACAAAAACTTAGCTATAAAGTTGTTATAAAATGTTCCTTATCAATATTCATACTTCAGATTCTAGTAGTGGTCAAATATCCATGGTCTGCATGGCGATGAGTGGTTACACTGGTATCAACAGCCCTTCATTGTGGTTGGAAACCTGCCACAATCTCTCCGAAAAGCTACACAGCCCCTACATGGAAGCCGTGTTCGCTTTTTTATTGGCAAATGCTCAGGATATGAATAAAGTGAAAGACCACGCTGGAAAGTACGAGAAGATACTAAACAATAAGGTAATGTTGATTTTAATTATTACTTCATGTAAATTCGAGTTCTTAAGATATTAAATTGTTTTTACTTTGCCATTCATACAGGGATTATTATTACAAGACCGGGTGGCATTTGCTTGCATTTACCTTCCCGATAATCTTCTTGATATTTACCTCAATGAGTTGGCTGTGAGTGCAGTTGAAAGTGGCTCACTGGACGGAATACTGGTTACTGGTCTCTCTACCAACTCTTGTATCAGTTTGTTGCAAAATTATTTAAACAAGGTGAGATAAAATATTTTGTTTCCAATGGTGTGTTTTTCTCTCATTCTGGTTGATTAGGTTACTTTTGTGCACAATTTTTTTTTGTGCAAAGTGTTTCACCGGTTGAATTTCATACCATGACATCAGCATATCGTATCTACTATTTCCAGGTCTGTGCTACCTAACTGATTGCTAGTTTAATTCTAGAATTGATTCAAACATGACATTTCAGACATTTGACCTCCAGACCATTCTGACAGCAGTCATGCACACTGGTGATAAATCATTCCTATCACAACCGAATATCTTGCACTGGAAAGAAAGGTTATTATTAAAAACTGTTCCTGTTTCCCATTCTTTATTGCTGTAATATAAAGTTTTTTTGACTGTTAGAAGTGACAATAAATCTGTATTCAATCCAGACAATAATATATAGTTAATTTGTACGCAGTGCGTAAATGTCAACAACTTTCATTTCGTGTCATGAATATAATATTTAGTCCACATAAGATAACTTTTTCGCAACCTTAACTTGATTTCACCACATTCAGTTACACTGAGCTGTTGAACAAGTGGAAGTTGTATTTTGAACGATCTGACTTTGAAAAAGCATGGAACAAAGCTACGGATTCCAATCCCGACTCGCAAATTTACGTGGCTTGTAATTATTGCGGGAAACACGTGTCCAATGCCAAATTCCTTGCAAGTAAGTGTTCATATTTTTGCCGTTAAATTTAGTATATGAATGGGTCCCTGACATATGAAGGGGTTCCCTATATAATCGGTAAGCAAACAGCATAATGATAAAATGAGTTCTGTAATGTAACTTATATGGTCCGGAAGATGAGTTTCCAATATTTTTTATATTCTATATGTCATAGTTGCTTACATATCTTAATTGTCTAGATATATACATAATATAAATTAGTCTTATTAATTACATTTTTAGAATGGTATATTGTAATCTTAAATTCATGGTCAATTTTAAATTTATTCAATAGTTGTGAGGTATGAAAATAAATATATAATTATTAAATTGAAAAGCTGTAAAACAAAATCAAGAGGTTTCAGAAATCAGCAGGGAGAGAGTTGTTGATCACGTCATACAACTAAGATTTCTTTGCATATCATTACATTAAGTATATGATGTCAGTATGCTAGAATCAGGGTTAAATATACAATGTTTGTGGTTAAAATTACTATCAGATTCATATTTCAACTACATGCCACAGGGTTCAGTTTTCATATCTGTTTTTAGAATATTAATTCTATTATATTAAGTCGCATTGTGTAGCCTGTATTGTACAACACAAAGCTCCAACAAGTAGTCCAGTGCCAAGCCCCAGTGGAAGGAGCATGAGGCATCTAATCGACAAAGCAAGAAGCAACACAGTTCCCCAGAACCTGCACAGTTTATGTGGAAGTTTAAAACGCAGAACAAAATCAGGCACTCAGACTCAAGAACCCAAATTTGAGTTTAGTTCAACAGATCCCAGTGAGTTTAGAAATGACTTTAAATAATTGATTTTTTTTTAAATTTTACTGATATGTATAGTTACTTGGAAAAGTTAGTTTTTTTACTGTAACTTTAGTTTAAATAAATGAAATGCTATGTTTTTACTTTTTTTATCTATAGTTCTTAGTGAATTTTTTGTGTTTATACATCCACAAAAGGAGTAGCCAATTTTGGTTTCTCATAAACTGGTAATCTGTTTTATGCCATTATTTAATATGTGAGGGTGTAATTATTAAAACAATCTATACCAGGTAGAGGAACAAGGTTCATGGGTGGAAGTCTTGCAATGCAAAGTTCGGTAAGAACATAGAGATATGGTTGAAGTGTACCTCTCATAAAAACTATTAATAAATTTTGTTGACTGTGGCATGGTTAGAGTGGTATGATACTATGCACCCCATGCTCTTTGTAAATCTTCTATTTTCTGAAGATGAGGTCGGAAATAATTTTGGGGAGTAAAGAAAGTAGGGATCTGGGTATTACCTAACCAGAGCAACTGTTCCCGCGTAGTTACAGTAAAATGATCAGTATATTGCCGAAGGTTGTGAATTCAAATTCTACCTGTGGCATGATTTTTCTTACTAACTTTATAAATATGCTGCCTTTGATGTATGAACCAGCTGATGCAGTTCACGAAGTCATGTGTGCTGGAGTGGAAGAATGATAATTTTGTTGCAAAAAACCATGAACGACTTTTGAAATTAAAATAAAGGTTTTTTTGTTTAAGTTTCACACATTATCTTGCAGATAACGAGTTGCCCATCCTGTAGAAAACCCCTTCCTCGCTGTTCAATCTGTTTAACTCATCTTGGTGCTAGGCCTGAGGAAACCAGTAAGAAGTTTTACATTTTATTACTAAGGCTGTCTGATTGAGTTAAACTTTTAACTACAAATGCATGTGTTGCTGATTTTGTTTTGTCCTTATTGTGATGGTTGATATCAAGTACCAACTGGAGCTTTGAATGTTCAAAACCAGCCACCTTGCTAGTCGTATGTAATCTTTGACATAAAACTTAGCAGAAGTTGCTGAATTTTTTAGGTTAATACATAAACAAAAAAAACATAAAACTATAGAAAATGTCTTTAACATATACCACATATAGCAATGTATCCAATAACCAAGTGCAGGTATAAGCCAGTCAGATGGTTACCTATGTTATAACGGCTGTGGTTGTCCCACCTATATTTTGGAACTGGACCTAGTATGAAGCGAATCGTTTTTATATTAGTCTGGCCGGTTGGTCTAAAGGTTAAGTGCATTGCCTTTCAATTGAAAGATAGCAGGTTCGAAACTGGTCGCTAGCTAGTCGATTGTGTCCTTGGGCAAGGCACTTTACAGACATTGCCTGATTTTTTTTACGAACATTGCCTGATAATCACTTTACGGACATTGCCTGGTGATTCATTCCTGAACCCAGCAGATTAATGGGTTCTACGAAATCTTGAAGGAATGTATCTATCATATACAACACACTGCAATAGCTCCGGTAACCCGAAAGTGGGCGCGAGGTGATCTGACGATTGCCCGTGTGTTAACCCCCTTGGTTTTGCCGTTCACGGGAATAAACAGTAATATCCTATCCTATCTGTTATTACTTAATGTAAAGCGATCCACCTCTAAAGTTAAATGATAAATTTATATTTTGTTGCAGATTTTCAAAACTGGTTGTCATGGTGCATGAGTTGTAAACACGGGGGTCATGCTCAGCATTTGCTGGATTGGTTCGAGTGAGTAACTATATTCTTAATATTTGTTTTCAAAGAGATTCAACTTACAAATTTTTCACACAAATTTATTCAATTTAGTTTTATTCAACATATGTTTCAATCTACACTAATTTTAAACCACTGAGATTTTAACCACAATAAGTTTAACTTGTTTCAATCCATCTTATATTCAACAAACTGGAGTTTAAACTCACATATAATGGGAATTTTATATGTTATATTCTCGTGGATGGAAAAATGCAATTGAGAATCGCACAGATAAAATTACATAATACTCACTACTGTCCAGTTGCTGAAGCTATTGTAGTGTTGTGTATGAGTGAAGATATTTCTGTCATTTACAACCAATTATTCTTTTTTTTATGACTTGTTTTATTAACTGTTTGCTATTTATTACTGCAGCAACAAAACTATTTAAAAACTAAATCTATTGGGGTTCAATACACAAGATTTGCCCAAAGCCACAACCGTTAACCATTAGCTGACTTGTGTCATACAGCCATTTCACAGACCGACAACCATATAACCAAGTAATCTGTCTACCCAGCCAGACCACTTCTTTTGAAAGGACTGTAATAAACAAAACACGATGTAATATAGTGACACAAAAAGATTACTTTAACTAATTGAAATGCAATAAGTTTAGAATTCAACCTAAATCTGTTATTTTATTATTATCCCAACTTGTTTTCACGATTGTAAACTTTTTTGTCTTTCAGTGAACACCACGAATGCCCAGTAGCAGATTGCAAGTGTATTTGCAACGTTTCCTTTGGTTAATCGTCGATTTCTTATTTTGATAAAATACAAGTTCGTGAAGCAAATGCAATTTCATTTGAGTAGTGTCTATTAGCCAGGCTGCAATTAATTTAACCGTATAGATAGGATAGGATATTCATCTTTATCCCCGTGAATGGGAAAACCAAGGGGGTTATCACACGGGCAATCGTCAGATCACCTCGCGCCCATCGTCGGGTTACCGGAGCTATTGCAGTATGTTGTATATGATAGGCACGTTCCTTTAATTTGGTAGAACCCATTAAGCCTCTAGGTTCAGGCAGTATCCGTAAAGTGCCTTGCCCAAGGACACAACCGACTAGCTAGCGACCAGTTTCGCACCTGCAACCTTTCGATTGAAAGGCGACGCACTTAACCGCTAGACCAACGGGCCGGACAAGATAAAGAAAACTGAAAGATGTGCAATTAACCGTGTCGCCACATTTGTAGCCCAGGGTAATCGCCTGATCGCGTGGTAATTGGGAATAAAATGATCTTGACCAAGCCTAAGATCTTGGTAACAAACCTAAGAACTCCGGTATTTGATATATTTCCTACGCAGGTGTTTCTATTCCCACCATTTACATTTGTGTTGATGTTTGCCAACATAACACTGAGAAATAAAAAAAACAGGCTTGTTTTAGCAGTAGAGCCCGATTAGTCTGGTGGTTAAGTGCGTCACCTTTCAGTCAAAGGGAGGTAGGTTTAAAACAAGTCGGTAAAGGCAAGACAATTAATGGAAAATTGACAATAGCTGCGGTAACTTGACAATTGGCGCGATGTAATCTGACAATTTCCCGTGTGTTAACCCCCTTGGTTTACCCTTTCCGGTATAAACATAAATATCCTATACTAAGTTCGCCTTTGTACAGACAACACGTCACATTTTTTGGTAAAATAAGATTGAAGACGACATTATCACGAAATATCACTAAGTGCAAAAGTTTTATAAGTTTGGGAGAGGTGACCACAATGGACAAGTCAATAAAGGAATGACATGTTTATCAATCGGACGACCAAGCAAACTGTCAAGTGTTTTGCGGGACACTTTTTGCAGTTCTGCTGCATCTACAAAAAAATATATATATATAAAATACATATAAAAATACCATTGCTTTTTAACGTTAGGTAGGCCAGTATTATATTTGCTCCGACAACCGATATATGACCAAGGGTTTGCCTAACTTTCCTAAACTTGGTGGTTCATAAACTGTAACGCTATATGTGTGTGGAGCCCTTAACAATGCATCATCTCATTTAATATAATTATGAGTTTACACTTTTGTGAGGTCAACCGTTGTTGACACTTGTTTGATTTCTAGAGCTTTAAAAACTCCAGTCCTTGGGTACATTGACATAGTGCAAGTAAAAATCACCATTTGTTTTTGGAACGAGTGTGTCGCGAACTTTCTTGACTTCAATGATCTGCAACAAGCAAGCACAATTATGGGTTTGTGCAGCAAACACGCATAGGCTATTTGTATATCTCACATAGTCGGTTTACATTGGCAAAGGCAACTTGTAATGAAAATATATATTTAACCTTTGGTTAATTTGTGACGCACGTATTTGACCTCTGATCTGTCTAGTCGTCTGTGTCCTTGGAAAAGGCAGTCATAGGGTAATAATAACATCTGCATTTTCCCACACAAATGTAAAACAAACATCGATAGCGTGGATCAAACTTAGCAATTAAATACAACGAAAACACGATCGTTTTCTTCAAGGCCATCACGTGAAATTAATACACGCGTCAATAAATGCAACAGCAAGGCTAAAAAATATCGTGCATAACACTTATCAGTTTGCTTTGATCTTTCGCCTGATAAAAGGGCTTATTTTGATCACTTTACCAATGTTAAAAATGTACGACAATTTTTTGCTTGCAATAATTTCATGACAAGTGATGAATAGGTCGTGTCTTCCATAAGATTTCCCCCCCAAAAAACATGTGACGCCATTAATGCCTAGACAAATTTCCAAAGATAAAAGTCCTTATAGTTTTGCTGCAATTTATTTGCGTTTATTCTCACTGCTAAAACGAGCCTGTTTTTCACTTCTTAGTGTTATGTTGGCAAATATTAACACAAATGTAAATGGTGGGAATTGGAACACCTGCGTGGAAGCTCAATATAATACCGAAGTTCTTAAGGTATAGCAAAACTTGGGTAGTTCTCAACTATCCATTACAAGTAGTCAGCTGTTAGATATATCTATCATACTTGTTTATTTATTTATACCCATTTTAGTTTTTAATGCTTTTTTTATTTAGTTTAGCAAAGGTTAGAACGGACCAGACAAAATGATGAAGTGGCTTGTAGTGATGATGTGTTTTTTCTATGCAGTGAACGCCCGTAAGTAACTTGTTATACAATGCAATTTGGAAGAGCGTAAACATACTGTATTTTCAGGAGGAAGCGTGGATTTTTGTGACGGTAGTCGCGGAGAAATCTCGTGTCCTATCGGGCAAACAATCTTTGTTTATACTGCTTTTTACGGCCGAAACAATCCTGGGACGTAAGTTGTATTAATTATTTTAACAAAACGTTTCCACAAATAGTTTACCACATTAGTAAGCCTGAACCATGACAAAACAGTTGAAAACAAAAAAAAAACTACGTAGGAATAGGCCTACTTATTTTCTATAATTCACATTGCTTTATAACATTTCTGTTCTACGTTTTGAAGGCAACTTTGCAAGCAATTTTCCAGTCGAATAGTTAGTTTAGTGGTTTAGTGAGTTGCTTTTCAAACGAAGTGTTGCAGCAAAAAAACTGATTTCCTAATAGTATAGGTGATGTCCTTGGTAAGAAGCTTCACGGTTATTGCCAATCTTAGTGGATAAATAAGTTAAACTTCAACGTTCCAGTAAAATGCAACATACTGCAGTACCTTCGGCAACCCGAGGGCTTCGAGGCAATCGGACAGTCACCCTTGTTGTAACCGCTGACGACTGCATGTGTGATAGTTTTTCAGCGTTCACCCATTCACAAGTATTTAACAACAATATCTTATCTTTCTTATTTTATGTTAGATGTCCAGGAAGCAACACACAATACAACTGCCAGGCTAATGGTGGCGACGATTATGTGAAGAATGCCTGCACCGGCCAAAACAGCTGCTACTTGTCATCTTTTGATGACATCCTTGGCGACCCATGCAGAGGCACAACCAAATATATGCATGTCGATTTCGAATGCCTTTAAAAGTATAAGCCATGAACGAAAATAAATTGCGAATCGATACAAACGCTTTATATAACGGTTATCCAAGTGGCGTGTCGCCTCAAAAAACTAGTCAGTGTATATATGTCTAAACAAATCTTCATTTGGTTCATTCAGATCTCCTTTTTTCTTGAAACAGTTACCTAGCGAATTAACAGTCGAACGCTCTAACACTGAACTATAAGCATTTATAATATGTTAATTCCGATTCTAAGTACAAGATTAACTCAACCGCTGACGACTAAAGTAAGATTAAAATAGCATTAAAAAATACAGGGGACACCCGGATTTGAACCAGGGACCTCTCGATCTGCAGTCGAATGCTCTACCACTGAGCTATATCCCCTTCACGTTTTTCAATTCTAAAGTACCTGTTCATAAATCGACCAAGCCGCTTTGAGCGGTGGCTGTGACCGCGGGCGGAATAATCGAGTATTGTACCCGCGCACATACCATAGAAATAAACAATTACACTACACAAAAATTGTTTTCATTTAGTTACTTTTCCCAATTGCATAGCAGCTTGCAACTTTTTAAAATTATCAATTAATTTGATATGTTATATTGTGATATTATATTTCCTGTTTATCGAGTCAAAAAATGTAAATCGCTCATATGCGTTTGAAATTAAAGTGTAAAGGAATAAACCTAGTAAAAAGAAAATCAACTGGTGATTAAAAACGTTTTTAGTATCAAATTTACCAAGGCATATTAAATAATGTTTAATAATGGTGCTTGCCAGTAATGCATATTCTACATAAAATATAGCCTACCGAGTTAGAGGTAACCATAAAACCCGAATGTTTTTGCATGCAGAAACATATATTATAGGCCTAGTTATGGAAGTTTAAATAAATTCTTATCTCTCTAACGCAAACTGACTTTAAAAAAGTGCTGTTACTTAAATTAATGCCTCAAGAAGGATAGGATAGAATAGGATATTCATCTTTATCCCCGTGAATGGGAAAACCAAGGGGGTTAACACACGGGCAACCGTCAGATCACCTCGCGCCCATCGTCGGGTTACCGGAGCTATTGCAGTGTGTTGTATATGATAGACACGTTCCTTCAATTTGGTAGAACCCATTAATCCGATGGGTTAAGGCAATGTCCGTAAAGTGCCTTGCCCAGGGACACAACCGACTAGCTAGCGACCAGTTTCGCACCTGCAACCTTTCGATTGAAAGGCGACGCAGCACTTCACCGTTAGACCAACGGGCCGGACAAAGAACTTTTCACAATTTAAAATTAAAGCTTTAGATCAGCAAACTAAACCCCAGAGGAGATGCACAATCTACACCTTTATTTCACAGAGTACTACTGCACTATTACAAAACTTTGCAGCAAAACAAAAACACTGGCGAGCAGCCTAGCACATGCTGCTTCAAATCAAAGAGAGCCACAAGTCACTTCCTGCTAAGCATAGAGGTCTATTATAATTGGTTATACACTATCTATAGCGTACAGTTAAATTGGATTTAAAAATAGTGGCGGTGAACACGTGGATGGTACTCTATATCTAGATTTTTCACAGAAAACAGCTATTAGCGTTGGTTTTATCAAAATGATTGTGTTTTTGGAGAAACAACCATTTTTAAATCGTGTCAAACACTGTGACTGCAGTGAAAGAATAAACATAACACAGTAGGCGCCGCTTAATATTACCACCTTGTGACCAGATTATTTTGGTCATAATATCCGAATAGTCTTAAAAAACGAAGTTGCCATAACCGCTTCTGAATCGACGCCGTAAGCCACATGAAGTCCAAATGGCGTCTATTAACAGCACAAGTAACGGTAAAACTAAGTACTGTACAGTATGTAGCAATATGTACGAAAGGTGGTGGTACAGCATAACAGAGTAAATTACAGTACTGTGTTAGTAAATTTACGTCGGAGCGATGTCACTATTTCGTCATTAAGACTTGGTATAAGGAAAATTTTAAATGGAGAAATTCCAGACCATATCAAATTGGTCATATTAAGCGGCTGGTCCTATTATCTTTGGTCAAAAAAGGCGGTGTCTACTGTATAGATTACCCATCCTATTATACCGTGGACAACGATAATCGCATTTTGGCCTGTAATAACGATAATCGTAATTTTCCCCTTAGCGGGATTCATAATAGAAAATATAAACTAAACTGCACAGAAAAGTTTTTACAACTGCCAAGACTGCATTTTTCCACTACCACAGAAAAAAATCTAGTTCCAATGCCGAGGGCGTTTGTACGGCATTTGCTAATAGGCATGCATAAGCATATCTTGGTATCGGATAAACTATGACTGTTTGTGCGAATCGTATCAAGCTCATACGGCCCTTGGGCTTTTAAATTCACAGACATTACAATTCGCGCATTAAAGGTAAAAAATGACCCTCATTTTCAAAAGCGCTTATACGCATAAAAGTGCTTAATTTGTCATCTAACCTAGCCTGTATGATAGATTAGTAAATATAACTATGTAGGAATAAAATGCATTTAGCCTATGTCTTTAAACTTTGTTTCTTATTATCTAGGCCTAGGCCTTTAATATTACAAAAAATATTTTTTTAACGCTCGGACCGTGCAATCCTAATTTAAAATTAGAGCGTGTAAACCACGTGGTAACCGCTACTATTTTTAAAACCCCTGTTAATTGTACGCTATTTTTTTCTGCATGCAGAAACGATCGGGTTTCCTGACTCCCTTATCATTTATGATTTGTTTCTGCGAGCAGAAACTGATGGGTTTACGAGTGACCAATCCAATCATTAATATGTTTTCTGAATAAAGTCTTCAAGTTATAAATTAAATATTTAAAAGGTTTTCCCGTGGAAACCAGATTTCCCGTGGTTTGTAGGGTCATTTTGGCCCTTTTATTATTTTATTTACCTAACACTTTCCCTATAGAATAACAGATGCCGAACATTCGCAAAGAGGTAGTCGGGCTTATATTTCCGGGTCGCTCGGAAAATTCCCTAACGAAATATATATACCAAACCATATTAAGGAGGCGTTTAACTAATTATTTTTCCTATCTCTCCAATGCAAACTGACCTCCCAAAAACGACTGTCACTCAAAATCCTGACATAGGAAGTCTTAGATTTTTTCACAATTTAAAATTAAAGCTTAGATCTGCAAACTAAACTCAAAACCCTACAACATTTTGTTTAAAAATTTTGAGCCCATACCCCTTCGTACATCGGCAACTTTTTTCCAACAAAACAGCTAGCAGATGCACATTCAACACCTTTATTTTACAAAGCACTGCTCTACGATTACAAAACTTTACAGCTAAACGAGAACACCGGCGCTCAGCCTATAGCACGTTCTGCTTTCAACCAAACAAACATTGGGGAATCACCACCATTGTTACTCAGCAAAACACTCGTTTAAAAACGATGACTCATGAAGGGTACCACTCGTCACATCCTGCCGTTCATAGAGGTCTTAATTGGTTATACGCCATCTTAACCAACACCACCAGAACATTTATCTCGACGCGTAAATGTGACAGATCTGTATTTTCAATAGAATTTAATAATGAGTAGGACTATTTTCCAGAAAAGGGCTAAAGATAGGTTTTGGGTCATCTTTTGTATTTAAATTTTCTATTTGTTTATCTTACTTTTGCGTTTTCACCTCATTTGTACTAGCAATAAGATTGTTTTTATGATTGGTTAGGGCGTTAGGCCTATTCTATTTTAGAGGATTTCCCGGGGCCTACACTTGGTGATTTAAATTCCAGTTATGTTTTTTTCTGATTCGTGTTGTAGGCTAATTCTCTATAAAAAAACAGAATAAAATCAAAATGTTCTTCCATCGGAATTACTAAGGGAATCCATAATGATACATACACTTAGATGATTTGTCCGGTTTATGCCAATAATACTGTTTTTTTTTGCCGTGCTTAGTTTCTAATTCATATGGTGGGCTCCGTTTTTTAAATAAAATTGGCATCGGTCCCATTAACCAATCGGTTACACGACGCACATACTACAGAGACAGAGATTGTAGAAGAGGATAGGATATTCATGTTTATCCCCATAAATGGGAAAACCAAGGAGGTTAACACACGGGCAATCGTCAGATCACCTCGCGCCCACCGTCGGGTTACCAGAGCTATTGCAGTGTGTTGTGTATGGACAAGTTCCCTCAATTTGGTAGAACCCATTAATCCGCTGGGTCCAGGCAATGTCCGTAAAGTGCCTTGCCCAATAACACAACCGACTAGCTAGCGACCAGTTTCGCACCTGCAACATTTCGATTGAAAGGCGACGCACCTAACCGCTAGGCTAACGGGCCGGACAAATGAGTAATACGTGGTGTATTGAATAAATTTTATAGAATAACCCGGCAAAGTTTTAACCCACCGATGCACTCCTCACTAAGACTGTTTTTACATAGAATTCTGAAAATGTATCGATCGTCTAAAGTTCTAAACAATCCACAACATTTTAGGTTTCGGCAATGCTGGAAAATATGTCACGCACTTAATTATGTACATTTACAGAACACAATTCCAAGAATGTTGATATTTAGATCTCAATTATTTCCGTAAGTCATTGATTTAAGTGTAAATTAGTTCTCTAACTGTATGTTTTAATTTTAGTAGTAATTATAACTGTAAAATTGTAACCAACATACAATCTAGTTTCGTATCAATGGCGGAGGATACGATCTGGAAATCAACAATGTGCGTCCCAAGTTCTTTGTTGTATAAGATTTAGTGTCTATACCAGAATATAAATTTTTGCAAAGTCTGCGTCTTGTGTGCATTCAATATCGAATCATAAAACACAGAATACTATTGTTGCGTCAATTGTGTTACATGGAGTACATAAGGCATTATACTAGAAGCATTTATACGAGTAATGTGAAGAAATATAATCTACAGGTTTAAATTTAAAGCAAAAAATAGGTATCATAACCACTAACACTGGTTACAGGGTAACACTAAGGAAGGGAAAAAGCTATGCAAACTTAATTCTTACTCTGTCCCAAACACTAATTTTAACCCTAAAACTAATGCTAACATTAAGCCTTTAACCCCGTAACTTAACGTCTTATTCTTTCTTAAGTGTGCAGTTTCTTCTATCCCTCCTTCCTTTTAGTTTTGACCCAGGTTACACTCAACCCAACAGCCCAACTACGAAAGTAAACAAAGTACAATTTAATTAAACCTACAAGTTCACCACAGTTCAGTTGTCGGATTGTGTTTTTTAATCAGTTATTTATTCAAACTAGATGATGGTTCCTTGTAAAAAATGATTAGTTTTAATATTGTCTTTATCGTATCATTTTTAACTGATTAAGGGTTTACAGAAACTTCACTGCGATTATCTTTTGTGCTTTAAATGTCTTTACTATAGGTCTCGTTTCAAAGCTCCCAATCTTTTATTATGTACCAGTATGTCAGTACAATACGATAGATTAATTTGTATTAATCTAACAATAATACACAGAGAATTATGTTCAGTTTGTTTGGTTGATACTGGTGACCAATATGTCATTTGTCCATTTCATTCTGTTTACCAATCTTGCTATGTTTAGTCTGATTGGCCCACAAGTTTTTTCTATATGTCCTAAAAAGTGTGGTTATTAAATTTGTCTCTATACTTTAGGTGAATTGATGTCAGTTAGGCTGTAGTTATATGACAGTAGGTATCCCACTTTGCTGTCATATATGCTAATACAAGAAGCCTATGACTTTAATTACTCAGAATATATATTATGTTTTTAATTTAAGAGTTATACTTTGTGAAGAAAGAAATACAATCGGTGCAATCTCAAGTCATATGGTACCGGTAATGTTTAATATATAACCCTGTGCAATAATATACATATATTAAAGATAATAATTCAGAATACATGTGTTAATACTCCCTAAGTGATATAGCTTGTTACACCATAGATAGGTTTCAATAGTAGTTGGAAATATGTACAGCTGTTTGTTTAAAAGACTCGGCATTGGACACTATTACATGTACCATTTTAAGCTAATCAACACCAGACAAAATACTGTATACCATAGAACACATTGTCGGGTCACCAAATCTACTATAAAGCATGTGCATTTGGTATGCAATTATCAATTTAGTTAACCTTCGGTCCCCAGTGTATTGGACTTCAGTGAACGAGTCGTCTTTTACAAACTTATTTTATATTACCTCACTAGTTTTTCATAACTAGCGAACTTTTACTGTGCAATGGAAATCAGTTTCGTCTAAACTCACCAGGTAAATAATGTCTTATGCGTTTATGCATTTTAGTGCAAACATTTGTTAGTGGTTCCTTTGCTATGATTTTGATATTATTTACCAAACCAGTAATTGTATTTATTAATATTGTATGGAACCTATGGATATTTCAATTCAACTTCAATAAAAATGATTCAGAATTTTTTTTTTTATTTCTGGTAATAAATAAAGTGATAATTTTTTTTTATTTACAGTAATGATGTTTATAACTAAAAATGACAAAAATTTTATTAAACACACCTGCATACTGTTTAAAAATGACTCATACTAAAATAATTCTTAAAGCAAAACTGATTTGGTTAAAGATATCCCAAGTAGAACCACAAGAATTGTAAATAAATTAAGATGAGATGAAAGATAAACGTTCAAACATAAACACTTCTCAATTGGTTATTTTCAGTGTCAAGAAGCGTTGAATACCTCAACTTCCGTGTGCTCTTCAACAAAACATGAAGACTGCAAAAGGAAAAGGTGAATGATATGAATAGCTTAATGGTTGTTAATTTTTTTTAAAATATATACCATATATACCTTGTTTGTGTGAATATTTATACCAGTTTAACCATATATACCATGTTTCTGTGAAAATATACCATATACCGTATACCATGTTCTTTTAGTTTTCTACATTCGTCATAACAGCATAATGGTGCTGCGATTGCAGGTCATACAACGCAAATGTCGGCCTAAATATAAAAAAGTTACATACTAATTAGAAGTTTTTATTAATGACTTTGCTCTATATTTAAAATTAATTACATATGCTAGAAAGCTGGGGTTTGTTTAAAAGTACAACCCCCCCCATGTTATTCAAGTATCAGATTGGACCCACTTTAGTTAAGATTACCTTAAAAACGCCGCTGAGTAGGTAGCTGTATGTTCCAATGTTCGTAATTGCAGACAGATCCAGTCAGGGTGATTTAATAAAATTATTATGTATCAAAAATTAAATATGCATATTGCATATAATATCTTTATACCGTAAAATATTTATTTTTATTATTTAAAATACTATAAAATATGAGGAGGGGTCACTTCACTTGCTGGTTATAATAAAAACAATGAAAATAATTCTCTTACATCGGCTCCAAGAAGACTATGCTCGTGAAACTAAAGTAATTTATTAAGACATTTTCGATTTACAGAATACAGTTTTTGATCTAGACTAAACACTCACAATAATTTTCCATAATGAGATGTGAAGAATTTAAACAATATAAGGTTTTTGCAGAAATGCTTGTATTTTGCAGTTTTAATTATTTACCTGTTGAGCACTTAACCTTAACTTTACAATGCAGCAACCTGTGCACCACCTGATACACCTACAATACTTATTACACTTTGTTTCATTTCATAATGACATCCCAATGCCGCTCACACTGTTCCTTTATTACAAGAAACAAAACCGACATGCAATTTATTTCGTTCCTTTCAATGTGCGATATAATACGCAGTTCCCACTACCTTCGCCGTTCTCTTATCCCGCGAAGGGCGCCTGGACCATCGTATGAACTTCCCGCTGGTCGTGCAAAGAGAAGGTGGCAAAGAAACACCAACCGCTGCCCGCCGTGGCTTTGTTGTTGCCCACCACGTGTTCCCCACCACGGGAAAGGGCAAACAGCCGCTCACGCGTCCGCACAAGAGAAAGCGAGATTGGCGCGCTGCCCACTGTCCACCACTCAGTGGCGTTAATGATTCGGACTTCTTCCTTTTACGGCATCTCTATTTAAACACGCCGTTTGTTTTTTACCTTTTATTCAGTCATTCAGTGACCCAGATATAGAACAGAGTTAGAATTTTAACGGCAACACATTGTCGTACTCACCTCGGTGATTCAACATCATGTTCCATCTTTCGAAAGCGTATCATACCAACCGCAATTCGTGTAATGCAGGACAGATTCCAAATAAGGCGCAGTGAAACTTTCACCGAGGGCAAATCATGCAGAAAACTAGATTAGATGGCCGCTGTCATTCACTATGTTTAACTTGAGCGTAAGTTTAGGAAGTTGCACCAGAAAGATCAAGGCGAACGTAGGAACGGTCACTACTCCATAGACGCACGCATTCGAATTGCAGCAGAAGTTATTTCAAAAACGGCATAACCGTTAGGTGTCTGATTTTATGTTTTTATATTTAAAATCTACCGGACAGGTTACCCATCCATTGTTTTGATATTTGTAACAATAATGTATATATGATAGCTATTGCACCGGTGTGGCTTTGTTCGATTAGCTGGAAGCAGAAACAATGCATATAGAAGTTGTTCTGCTATGTAGATTATAGTACCACCAAACTATTGAAAACGAAATGTCAGTCAGTTTTAGTGGTTGCACTGATTTATTCGACATTTGGGGTAAAATAAATCTCCTTTATTTGTTATGGACGTATTTCGCTTATCCGGAATAGTGTTCACGAAATATGGAAAAT
This sequence comes from Ciona savignyi, assembly GCA_000149265.1. Lineage (NCBI taxonomy): Eukaryota > Metazoa > Chordata > Ascidiacea > Phlebobranchia > Cionidae > Ciona > Ciona savignyi. Next base: position 1,891,410 of record CH003412.1, on the reverse strand, counting down.
TGCCATTAAGTATTTTCGTTTTCATCGACGCTGAAAGTCGAGCGTTTTGGTAAAGGAAAAGCGCGATGTTTTATTGTTCAAGTCCAATGCGCGATCGGACGTCGCCAATTAGCTGCTTGCCTGATCTGTCAGTCTAATCAGCCGAGGTGCCAAGATACACAAAGATCGAGTGAACTGATGTATGGGATTAGAGCCATGTTGCTGTTGTATAAGAAACCAACAGTAAGGAGAGGCGAGGTGTTGTTTGGTCAGGTTTAGCATTGATTAAAGACAAACATTCATTACGATATTTTTAGATTTCAGTTTAAATTGCAACTAAGCGATCTGGTATAGGCATGGTAATACGTGGTTTGTACTAACGACGAATAAATTCTTTAACTTTTGGTCCAAATGAAGATGAACAACGTGGAATACTCCGAACGGCATCAATCGTCAAGAGAGATGCTTCACTGTGCAGATTATGGCGAAGTTCGGGCGTTGAGCCCAGTCATCGCTCCACATAACCCTCATGTCCCTGTCCAGCATTTTATGGGGTTCCAAGAACACCCAAGTCAGCACCAAAGTCGTGACCTTCTCCATTCCGCCCCATACCCAATTGCGTTCGCCAATTCTCAAAGACCGCCAAGTTCGTTCGTGCCGCTTGGCGAGAGCGAGCCATCCGAACTTTGCAGCCCGTCAGTAAACGGACGAACGTACAACGCCAACACAGTCTCATTCCACGGTTACAGCCATCACCCGGGAAGCCCAAGTGTACCCACGCCCCTTGAAACCGGCTGGCCCGACAACTCTCCCAACGGCAGAGCCCCGACCTTCGAGGAACTCCGTTGGCGCGACGCCTACAGGAATATTCCTGCTCGTGGTAGGTTATTGCAACATAGTCCCCGAAAACTAGACAAAGCAAACGACCGGCAGTCGGGAAAAATTACGTCACCCGTCTATGTTTTCCGACTGCTCGCATGGCTGAGTACAGAAGGGGTCAGGGCAGGTTAAACCCAGGTCCGAGAAACACGGGGTCAGCTAGTGTCAAGATATTTGGCCAGTCAATGGGATTCCACCCGCTCCTCTTCCCACTTTCTCCTAAATTCTCCTCATTTTCTCTTTCTTTTATTGCTCGGTTGTGACAACGGTGGAGAGAAGAGGTTTACTTAGGCGATGCGGAAATACCGAATCTTGGTTAATTTTGAGTGGGCGATACTGGAGATTTCCTATTGTCATTACCTAAAACTCTAAAACAAAGCATTTTAATCATGTGATAATGCACAAATATAAATATATAAAACAGTATTTTCAAACAGGACTGAAACGCCAACGACAAACCTAATTTCACGCTCATTACCGCCTGGCTAATTTAAATCGCCTTGAAAATAATAATTTTCATCCGCCGCAAGTTTATTGTGCACGGTGGCAATTGACAAAATCGAGAAGGGGCTTTACGCGCTGTCGCTTTGGCAAATTGCACTACCGCCCTGCTGTCGCTTTGATGTGGCGCTCATTTGAAAGCAGATATCTCCCGACCAGTTCCATTCGAATGCCTAGTCGACGACGACAAAGCGACCGTTAATTTTAGGACTTCAGATTCTAATTGCCATAAATGACACGTAAAACGTCCGCTTGAAAACTAAACACGCAACCTTCCGGCATCTAGAATTTCAGAAATATATATAAATTATACTCCTACAAATCACCCAATGCGATGTAAACAAGTATTTCCGCTTTGGTCGAATGTAATGATTTTGTAAACAAGTTTTTTTTTCACTGGTTGAATTTAATGTTTTACTAGCTAAAATAACAGATTCGTCTTTATGCCTTATTAGCAGATTTTATTCGCTATCAAAACTCACAGATTTGGCACATGAATATTTAACCGTGCTTATTTCTAGTCCACGACTACGGTTTTTTAGGTTTCATACACAGTAGTAGTAATCTTTGGTCGCTAATTTTTTATCCAAATACGTGTAAATTTTTCGGCTGTTCAAGTTAGTGGTGGTGAATACGGACGTTGTTTGGTGGTTCAATTCAAAACATTAACTCTCACTAATATGCGTTTTCTTTTTCCATTGCAGCCCAAATCGAGATCATACCTTGTAAAGTGTGCGGAGACAAGTCGTCAGGAATCCACTACGGGGTTATAACATGCGAAGGCTGCAAGGTATTTACGTTTTCTTTTGTACGAACGACAATGTATTGCATATTTATATATCGATTTTATCCTACTCCGATCATTGAATATAAATATGGCGTTTATTTAAGAATTTTCCCGTGCATAGAGATATATTCAAGCTCACACAGGTTCATTTTTAAAAAATTTTTAAAGAATTTAGTCTATAAATTTAAGTACTACAGTTAGTTATGTTAGCGTTACTATGGGTAACTGCTGAGTGTCCAAATAATTTACTTGGGATTAGTGCTGCCTTAGTGGAAACGTTTGTTTTGCCATCCCTGTTTTTCACATTTTATGTATTCCACCGTTCAGTGTGTTTCTGAAATTCATTCAATTCAACTTTTTACACCGTTTTCAAATCTGCGTTTTGATTTAAAATGTGGGTTTTTGTGTGGTCACATCGCAAAAGAGCAATCGTTCCATCATGCCTGGCATGTCTTTAAAGTTGCCGTTGCTTGTTCAGCGCATGGCGGGTAATAAGTACCGGTGCTACTAAACAAATCCAATCGTTAAACTGTCTTATCAGGCGCGACCTGCTAACCCACTTTCCGCCATTGTGGTCCGCGTGCCCAAGATGTTGAAAGTAACGTTCACTTCAGTTTCGCCGTAAATTGTGGAAAATTTCCTAAAGATCGTATGACACTCAATTTGTGTATCGGTATATTCTAGCGGTCTTAAGGGATTTTAATGATTTGTTGAAATAAATGGGTTGTGATCTGTCCGGAACATTGCCAAGTTTTTCGATTCTGGACGTAAATTCTCGCATGAGCTATTCCCGTGCGTGACGTCTTTGTTACAAACGTCACATATAGCTGTTACGTTCACGCATCCAACTGTCGCCGAACCGGACGCGTTAATTTGAGCAGAAGGCCATTGTCCCGTACCTATCCCGCAGCGTCGCTAACGAAGAACAGATGAATGGGATAGATAGCCGCGCAGCTCCGGTCCTTTCGCGTAGGAATCTGTGCGTGATACCGTATCGCTTTCAGCAGTGCGGGAAGCATCCTGCTACTTTATCTAAGCGGTTATTCATCCTGTTTAATGCACAACAATCGTTTGCGCCGAATAGTGGGAACCCGTTGAATATCATCACAATCCGACAAATGCACAGCTGCCGGAAAATACTTGCTGAAAAATCGGTTGTCTCTCACACACACCTTGTGTTCCCATCATCGCTTATTTCCGTGCTGTGGTAAAACCGAGCATGTTCTATTGTCTTTCGTTTGTCGCGTCATAACTGAGCGCATTGTTCGCACTGACAAGTTTACCTGTCGCACGTTGAGCGCTTATATCATCTAGGCCATGTTAACGGGTCAACACAACTAGTCATGCATCGGTGCAATGCTTCTCAGTGACACCTTGTCGCCGAATCACACGCATTCATTTAAAAAAACTAGAGCAGATATTAGTTATTCATAGTTCTACAACGAACGTGTTCTCATGTTTGATGATCATAATTTGTTTTCCCATAACCGCCTGCGATTGAACAACGGCTCACTTATAGGGAAATTAAAAAAAACAACGTTTCTTTATGAAGTTTGAATAACTAAAATGTGCTCGAACATTAGGACAAATAAATAGCAGCAAAACTTCACTACGCAATGTAAAAGTACATTTTGTGGGTAAAAAATGAAATATTTGCCTGGTCGTGTTGCTTAACCATCAAATAGCATGCACTGTGTTATAGGTTTACGATAGAAGACTTGAATTCTATATTTCTTTCTATAATCACTGTAAGCATAGTCACACTTCGACACAACCCGAAAATGCCAGTTATGCATATTTGATAACGTGTTTTATTTTTCAGGGTTTCTTTCGTCGAAGCCAGCAGAATAACTACGCATACTCGTGTCCAAGGCATGGGAACTGTATTATAGACCGAAGCAATAGAAATCGTTGTCAACATTGTCGATTGCAAAAATGTCTCAGAGCTGGCATGTCCAAAGACGGTAAGTTTGCACAGGGGCCGTATATTACCACATATACAATCTAGATCTTTGGTGGATTGTTTTGCAATGTTTAAGCAGGAAACGGCTCCTGCTGTAGAGTTAGGATTTTGCTTAAAACGAGTGTTTTATTTATCTTGGCCTGTGGACGAAGTTATCGAATAAATTAAAAAGTTAATGTTCTTAATTATACGATTACATGCAGTAATTTTTTAGTAAAAATGCCTCAGAGCCGGCATGTCCAACGACGGTAAGTTTGCACATGCGCCGATTTTGTAGTATATTACCACATATACAATCTAGATATTTGGGTAGTATTTTGCTTAAAAAGAGTGTTTTATCTTGGCCTGTGGGCGAAGTTATCATATAAATTAACAAGGTAATGCCCTGAATAATACGATTACATGCAGTGATTTTCTGGAATTTGTTTATTTTATGTCTACATTAACGTGGTTCGGTGCGTGTGAAATGTGGGGGTTTATTGGCCGGCAGCAGCAGTTAGGCAGTACGAGGCGGTCTGCGGTTTTACAACTCCGTCGCGCGGCTGTTTGTTTTAGCCGAAACTAGGCCGCTTTTTGCCGACGCCTTCGCGTTCCCGCCGAACCTCTTGACTTGCTGAACCTGGACAACGTTACCTGGCGTTGTTTGACATTCGTATTATCGTTGCCTGGCTTCGCGCCGACGTGTTTACGACGTCAGATAGCGAGCGTCAAAATCGCCACCACTGCGACGTCCTTTGTTGGTTCTCCATCCTTTGCCTCTTGCAGCTGCAGCGGAGTCTGTTTACATTTGGTCTTACCAAATTTAATTACGGATCCCTGCTGGTCATCCTGCAGACTAATGTTGGACCGTGTTGTTGATTCCAAGCGCCTGATCAACACCCCAACCGCTAGCCGCCATATAGGCTTTTAAACTTCTCGGTCTAAGAAAAGTCTTAGAATATTCGACATTGTAGTTTATCATAAATTAGTACTAATAGTACATAACATTGGAATATTTCAGCATGTATGCACATCACGTCCAGTGACCACCTTGATTGTTTTATTATCCAATCATTACTGCCCAATAATAAAACCACATTAAGCAACGATGTATTCCACTACAGCTGTGAAATTCGGTCGGATGTCGAAAAAGCAACGGGACCGACTCTACCTTGAAGTGTTGAAGCAGCAGCAACTGCGATCCGGCCAACCACAGCCCGAGAGCGAAGCGTTTAACCAAACAAAGCACAGTGCGGTTACCCATAGGTAATATATGTTTGTTGCAGTTTGAATGGCTGACGAGTCAAACACGAATTTAAACAAATTTACTTTCAGCCCCCCGACTGAGACGAATGTTACGTCATACTTTACAACAGCGGAACAACGCAATGACGTCATGGTGAAACTTGAGCCGTCCAACGAGAATACCTTTAACCCTAACCACGACCCTTTGACGCCTCCTACCGTCCAACCCGTGCCCATGGAAAGCAAAGCGGCCGAATACTCCGCAACTAAAAACCATTATTACGATGTCCCGACGTCCTCGACCGAACCGCAAACAAACCCGATGCCCAACTACGACATAGCAGGTAAGACATCAAACACCCAACACACACACTCAAACCAACATAGCCTGTGCGTTCGCATAACCTAGGAGTTACAAACCCAGCCATTGTAATTTAAGTTTAAATCTATCTTACATTCGTTTTTTTGTGTTCCAGTTTTCGTAAGTAATGTTAGTTAGACGGCTAAGAAAACGCCACTATACGTTATCCCACTATATTTCGCAATTATCCGTTACGTCATTTTGCGTTATGTCACTATGCGTTACGTCACTATGCGTTACGTCACTATATGTTACGTCACTATGCGTTACGTCAATATGCGTTACGTCACTTTGCGTTTGTAACGCCACCATTCCACAGAAAACCTGATGAACAACATATGCGAGGCTTACTACAAAACCTGTCAGTACTCGCTGGATGAACTCGCCAAATATTCTAAAGCGATTCGTTCGCAAGAAGGCATTCTGCAGTTCCAGAACATGGTAAAACTTTTAACTAACTGTGCAGCTGCCATAACAATTATATAATTTTTTATTATTTGCCTAAGTATTTTTTTAATATTTTGCCTATAAGAGATCAAAATACGTTTTGATTGACGTTTTAAAGCATTTGATTATTTATTTCACAATCGACAAGTTTTTTTAACATTTAGAGTTACTGTCAGAAAATTATAATTTACCGAATATTTACCCGATTCTCCGTAGGCTCCGGATCAACTTTGGAGTTTCTGTGCTGAGAAAATAACGGAGGCGATCCAACATGTTGTGGAGTTTGCTAAGCATTCACACGCATTCATGTCGCTCGACCAACACGACCAGATCATACTACTGAAAACAGGTGAATATAAAGTTTATTTTTTCCAAATATTTAAGCTGACAGTATCGTGCAAATATTGCGATTTTAGTGTTAAAACAATACTTTATTAATATTTTGTTCTTCATTTATCTAAAAACAATCGTGTAACAAAGCTTTATTTCCAATTAGTTTAACAATGATTGATAAAAGTTTCCCATTTAATTCTTTATCGCCATCGTTACAGGTTGCTTGGAAGTGGTGATGGTACGAATGGCTCGTGCGTTCAACCCGTCCAACCAAACCGTTCTATTCGACGAGAAGTACACTCACATTGAAACGTTTAGGGGACTTGGTAAGACTTTCGATTATGTAGTAAAGGTCTATTTAGTGATAGTCATCATTGAAAGTCTAATTTTATACACTATTGATAACCATACAATGCCCCAGTCAGTATAAACTCAATTTAGGGCGGTGCATGGCGTTGTTTATGGAATGTGTGATTTGATTATATTGGCAGTCGTAATGTATTTTGCGACTTTTCTGTGTGTATACCATATTCTTTTTGCCGTAGTTCTGTTTCGTTTTACGTCAAAGCAATAGGGGGCACTATCCTTTTTTTACATATTTTATTGAGTAAAGGTACCTTACAGCGCCGTAGTCGCTAAACACACCCCGAAACATTACCTCTCAATTTCAAAAGCCCCCAATAACACCGTCCTTCTACCCAGGCTGCGACGATTTGATCAACGGAATGTTCGAAATGGCAAAGTCGATTGCCGAGCTGAATCTGACCGAGGACCAGATTGCTCTCTTCTCGTTTGCCGTGCTCATCACTGGAGGTAAATTACATGACTTTTAATTAATTATCCGTTTAACTATTTGATGATTTCCCGTTTAATTCTGAGCATTTTGTTCTGTATGGTATTTTCCAAATTTTGAAATATTATAAAATATAGTTTATGTAATTATCGGGGTGGAATAAGCATTAACCTATGGTTTATAGGTCAAAGTATAGCCTTACCTTCCCTAAGTCGTATAAAGTCAGCAATTATTACAACTCGTATTCATTGTTCTCTCTAGACCGGCCAGGTTTGCGCGAATCAACTCGCCTGAACAAGCTACAGTCTGTCGTGCTTGGCTCACTACAAGAAATGTTCCTCAAAACACACAGCAACCCGCAGAACATATTGACAAAGGTAAGTTGTGACCTAAGAGTTACCGGTTCGAATACATGTACCACCTAGCTCGCAGTTTTTCACATTTGGATCGGTGGGGTCGAATTTTAAAATTATTTGTTTTTCCTCAGTTGGTCATGAGCATGCTGAATCTTCGCAATCTCAGCCGTCTGCACTCCAAGTATTTCCTTCAGTACAAGCACCAGTTCGGCAATATATTGCTCCCGCCTCTGTACAAAGAGCTTTTCTGCGTCGACGATTTTCAGAGTCAGCAGTATTTCCCGGCCGAGCCCGGCTTTGACCAAGTACAACGACGCACCAGCGTATGCTACGAAGGCCAAGATATCGGTTATATTGACGGCTCTACTGTCGGCACGACCGAGCTCGCTTCGAACGGTAGCTCGGGTTCGTGCGCGATTGACGGCCGCTGCGCGATGATTCCAGGTCCTGCCTTCGCACCTTGTACCAGTCGGTCCTCATCCACGTCCTCGGTGAGCAGCAGCGGGACTGCCCCGCTCGGCAACCTCAGCTGCGACGACATTTCCCCGATGCTGTCGGACAACAAATCGGTGCCAGGAGGGGAACAACTTGGTCTGGATCATATTAATCACACCGAGGAGCAGATACAGAGGAACCAGCTCGTCGAAGCAGAGCGTTTAATGGAAGCAGCTCTGCACGAGCACACCCCTCTCTCAAACCCCACTGGCTACCCAGTTCAACTGACGATGTTGGCCCACAGCCAGCAACACTTGCACGGCCATGACAACAATAGCCTTGGTGGAATCCCTCACTTATCCATATAAACAGTGCATCGATTTCGGAAATTAGCCTTCTTTTCTATTTATTAAGATCAAGTTTTTAGTAAATTCTCCGACCTGACTATGCAGTAGCGGATCGATCAAAAGAGATTCTCGCACCAAGGCGCCATCGTGCGGTCACCGGCAGGACATGCGGGCTCAACTGCTTTTTCCGCCCTCGCTGGAATCGTTTCTCACTTGCCGTGTTTCCCACCGGTGCTAAAGCGCGCTTTTTGACACTTATCGCAGTAGTTGCTATTTGTACTCGGGAGCCGAACCTCCGTGACCCACACCGCAGGTTCTCCGGCTTCCATACAATACCTCTTTTTCGTAGAATACCTAACCTCTGTAAATTTAGGCCTCACAAAGTCGCCCACATACGTTTTTCTCCTTTTTCCGCAGTTCCTGGTGGCAAGGCTCAGCGCATTTCAGTTCTGTAATTCGGACTCCACTGTTTATTCCGACGAACCAAAAATAATTTGCGAATACGTTTTCCCGATGCGTGTCGAGGCAAACTGCCGCCAGGCACTGGTTATATTGTACATACCACCGATATAGTATTTGCGAAGGTGTAAACGTGCAAGGCTTGAAGTGTGACCTCCAAGCCGCATCGGAGCCACCATACCTCACATGCAAACCAAAGCCTCCACCTTTCCACCCACGTCATATCCATCAGAATACCAATGTGCAACGTTTTAATTTAGAATTTGCCCTTTGTGCTTTCGTCGTCGTTTTATCAAGTCACTTCACCCGACCAATTCGACGTTCATCATACGTTCTGGTATCTGTTTTGCGCGAAACCGGCAAGCAAAATGTCTTCTACGGTCCACTGTGAAGCTTGTCGTGTTCTGTACATAATCAATGAAATTGTTCAATCCCGCCAGCCATATAACCACGACGTCGACATACAAGTAATGACCGCGTGCCAGCTATCTTCTTTTCGCCAAGGCAAATGTAATTTACGCAGCTAAGAAGTATGTACGCCTTACGTGCTTGCGCGGCCTTTTTAACGCAATTCATTCGTCTTTTTTACGATGCTGTGCACTATATAATCAGTATATTTTTTGTCGTTTTGCCTCACCGAGCGAATCGCTGAATATTCAGTTTCCCTACATACACGGCCATTCTCATTGTCATCACAGTGCGCTTTCAGTTGCAAAGGTGTTTATCGCTATTCTCTGCGTAGGTTTATGCTTCTTACCTGCTATTTTTGCTCTCTCTTACCATTGTAACGCGTTTTCATAAACGCCTTCAAGGCAGTGCGAGAATATTAAACATATTTCACACCTCATCTTCTTTGTTGTTTTGTCTGCAAAGCCACGCTTGTATTTATTAGTTTTTTTGAAGCAAGCAGCTGTGTCTACATAACCGTGTTTGAGGGACAGTCTATGGCAGGCACAGAACATCCAAAACCGGCCCCATAGCTTAGTCGGTCACTACGTCTGTGGTTTAAGCCTAGAAGTACCCGGCGCGTTGGTCTAACGGTTAAGTGCGTCGCCTTTCAATCGAAAGGTTGTAGGTGCGAAACTGGTCGCTAGCCAGTCGGTTGTGTCCTTGGGCACGGCACTTTACGGACATTGCCTGAACCCAGCGAATTAATGGGTTCTACCTAATTGAAGGAACGTATCTATCATATACAACACGCTGCAATAGCTCCGGTAACCCGACGATGGGCGCGAGGTGATCTGACGATTGCCCGTTTGGTAACCCCCTTGGTTTTCCCATTCACGGGGATAAAGATGAATATCCTATCCTATTAAGCCACTTAAATCGAAAATCGTAAGAACGCCCCGTTCACACACATACTGTGATAACACTGAACGGATGGTGATACGATTTAATCTGACAATTGCCCTGTTATAACTTCCTTGCTTTATCCCCATAAAACCAAACTCGTGTTAGATTCATCAAATCAAATAATTGGGAATATGATTTTAATGACACAATGTTTAACAAACTATAGCCGTAGTGTACAATGGAAGTATTATATTTCGTGCGATTACAGACTAAATAATTCAAGCAGTGAAATTGATGTTATAACATTCGATGTAATTACCGGACACATTCAATCAATTCAAATTTAACTCCATGATTAAGGACAGTAAGGTCAGAGTGTATATTTTCCACATAATGTCGTATATAGAATGAAAAGGAACACAGTATAGATGTATGTGTAAATGAGATGTGATTATATTCTTGTGGTGCTGTTAACGTGCCATTTTAGTTCGCCCACAAATGGTGATCCCAACCCTGTAAAAAACGGGTTTAAATCGATCAACAAATGTTTTGTCGACTCCACAATGTTGGCTTTTTCTTCATTTTATAAAAAAAATACAAAACGTTGTTTAAGCATATTTATGTAGTTCTTATTGTTTAAATAGGCTGTAGGCTGGTATTTCTCCTATTAAGGTTAACATTTTATCCGCCGATCGGAAAGATTGGCCGATCTAATGCTGGTATTTATAAACTTTGAATATCTCGGCGAGATCAATTTACTGTCGTATTGACGGAAGCCGATCATCTACTGGTGCACAGATATTTGCCTTTTTGGCTCGCATACCTGCAGAGGATGTGGCAATTAAACGTACCTGGAAGAATCCTTTGAACGACATTGGCTCGCTGCCCTGTTGTACTTTGTAGATGGGTGTGGAGTTATCCCGGGAACTTGGGTCGGAGTTCAAGTAATCTTCAGCCGCTTGTTGTGAACGAGATTGCTCGTTCGGACTTGATTCCCGGCCTGCACAAAGCGTGTAAAATCGCGGTTATGTCGTTTCACCCACAATATTGTTACATAGAATTCAATCTTTAAGTGTTTTAATTCTGCTATTAGTGCAGACGTGTTTAAAAGTAAAACTGTTGTTATACAGTCACACGTTGGCTTTTAGATACCATACGAGAGTATAACACGTTCTCGGGTTTACGTTTAAAAAATTGTACTGACTGCTATACTTTAAGACTTACCGATCCACAAATACACTGCGCTCCAAGCATCCAGCATCATAACATTATCAGTGTTCAGGTCGTCCTGGCACCATTCTCCTACCACCGGCTCGATCACGAAGTTTCCACTGGCATCGGAGCACTCAAACAAACGCGGGGACACAGTCTCATTCTTAACAGATAAACGCATGTTACATCAGAAGGTTCGTGAAACCCTTTTAACATTGTAGACACCCGATTTTAATTATAATTTAAAACTCATAAAAGGTAAATCGCCGTGATGACTTATTAGGTAAGGCAAGGAACCGTCAGTCGGAAGGTTGCGTGTTGAAACCCATCTCCTGCTAGAAGCGCCTAAGGACACGTCAGTCAAGGAACGCCACGTCGAATTTCGTAGTTAAATTAGAACAATCGCTCACAATGATAAAAAAAAGATTTTCGCCACACACGGATCGATTTTAAATGGTAATACTTTTATTCAAAACGGAGGTTCACGGCGAACTTACTTCCATTCTTGGTTGGTTGCAATAAGTCATCTTTCCTCCGATAAGATCAAAGAAAGCGTTCGTTTCCGACCCTTCATCCACATCTTCGGGAGCTGGTGCCCCCAGAGTTCGGGCCAACTCCTTGCATTCCCTCTTCTCAGTTTCAGATGCCCCTGGAGCGAAAAGCGACGCAATGAATACCAGGACCAGTAGAGAGTACCAACCACGTGTTATCTAACACTATATTAAACAAAATATTGACGGTAGACCGTAAAACGTTCGGGTGGACTAGCTACTAATCCAAACTTGTTATTCATATTTAGTGGAGCATATCCTTAAACTTTACAACAATAAAATAAAGAGAAAAACAACTAACATTTCTTAAAAAGTTTAATAGGTGTTTGAATTTGTATTGAGAACATTTTTTAGATAAGTTTTTCGACTTTTTTTCATTAAAGTTAGTAAATAGTCCAATCCAATTTAGACACAAATTTAATAAACCTTTGATTTATATCTAATAAACCTTGGCCTCATATAATAATACTTCTACACTTAAATAATCGAATTTTATTTTCAATCAAATAAAGTTTTCACTTGAAGAGCAACTGATCAATTCTTTCATATTTTATTTAAAATTCAGATGTGGGTTTCAGAATTTATAAATAAGTTTATAAAATGGCTTTCTTTAAAACCTACCAAGTCCAGCCCAGGCATAGCTTCCATTTGGTGTAACCAAGAGAAAAGCATCGTTAGAGTTTAGAGAAGAGCAAACTGCCTCCACTTCGATCGCTCTGCATCTCTCAGTGAATCCAGATCGCACGTGGAACAATCTAGGTTAATGAAACATGAGGAAACGTAACATTTTCGTTTTTAACCCCACATAGCCCAAGGGCTGCAGGTTCGAAACTGGTCGCTAGCTTGTCAGTTGTGTCCTTGGGAATGATACTTAGCGGAAATTGTCTGAACTCACTAGATTAAATGGATTTTCCAAAATTAAAAAAAAACATCCTAATTAATAATCATACATCAGTTAGTTCAATAACGTCGGTAACCCAACAGTGGTAATCTGATGCTTACCCGTTCGAGAAAGCATCCTTATGTAATCACAAGATAATTTTGTCTGTGTGATAACACCACTACCTGTGTGATAACACCATTGCGCTTTTCCATTCAGGAAGATTGAAAACATCCCATCCAAAAAAATTCTTCCTTACCTGGTGCTTGCTGCAGCAGTTTGTCCTCCAATCCTGGATGTGCCACCAGCATGAATAATCATCGGCTTTCCCCCGAATAACAACATCATGTGCGGGGGCTCCTTGTTTTGAGTCACCCGAACCTGGAAATGAAAGACACAAATTGTAGTTCATTTCGCGTGGTTGTATGGTTTACACGACTGCCACATGTACCAACCAAACAAAAGAGATTTAACATGGACTCAACCCTTAGACGGGTTTAACAAAACAACATGGTTTGTAGCACGATCTTTGAAACATTGTCAGGTTTTTATTTTTCTAAATATACAAAACAAACCTGAGTAGCCTGTCCCCCACATTCCTCTTCATCTGTCCCGATAGTGAGGATCGCCACAGCTGCGACCTCATCGGCAGTTGCCTTAGATCCAATCCAGTAGTATATGATGTGCTCTTGGCGGCCGCGAGGTTGGTACGAATAGAAAATAATGTAGCAGTCACCACCATAGAACTGACCGTACTCGCTCCGTGGAACCAGTGCCTTGTCTTTGCCTTCAACTCGCCAAATCTAGATTGTTCAAAAACGATAACGCAGAAAAGTTATATAAAACTCATTGCATTGCCCCATTAGTTAAATATGGGCTTTTCTATGAATTAAAAGTTTAAACACAAAATACAATGCATATTGGAATTTTAGTAGTTGAAAAATGACCAATCTACCTTGACGGTGCCGCTTCCATTATCGGGAAGCTGATGCTTGGCGGCAAGGTCAGGTCTGGTATGCAGTGTGCTTGCGTCAAAGTCGACTTTCGCCACCTTGGCGATCTTGTTAATGGACCAAACTTCACCAAGACCCTGCTGCGCATTTAAGGAGACCCAATCTACAATTATAATGTTCATATTAAAGGATAGGAAAACCTGAAGGATATGAAAATCTTAAATTTTCCCATTCTATATCTAAAATTTACCATTTTTTCCCATTCAAGGGATAAAACAAGAATATGGCACTTAAGCAATTTCTTCCTAATTTATTGGCAGATTATACCAGTTGTTTAAGCCGCAAAATTGAACCTACTGTCAAACATCATCTTGAAAAGCGCTGTCTCAGAAAATTGTGACATCACAGTAATCTTTGCGTGCCTTGAAAGACCTTCCTTCTTGATGAAATCGGAGGCTATTTTCATCGACTCCTTTTTCTCATCGACAGATGCAGCTTTACCTGGAAGGTTATAAATAAGATGTAATAACTGCCCGTATATTGGATTTTATACACATTTTTTGTGTGTAAAGAGTAAGGTTTTATTTTTTAACACATAATTTGTTAAACACTTATAACATAGTTGTATGTTCACCTTTCCACACAAAAATTTGTTCTGCGTCGACGTTGCTTATAATGTAGACGTTCCCAGCATCTAACATTGATTGGCTGAACGGGGATTTGTCGGAAATCATCGAAGTGACTAAAGCTCCACTATCGTCCGATACTCTGTACAACTAAAGGAGGATTTTGTGAAAGTTAATATTGCAACTCGGGTATGTGCAGAATCATTATACCTGACAAGCTATTAAAACACCCCAAAATAGCTCTATTTAAAGAACAATGAGTAAACATTTTCATATTCAGCGATAAAAAAGATTACATGCTATTTTTTAATGAAATTATTTTGTGTTAAAATAGCTAAATACAAAGTTTCAGTTTACAACCATGAACAAATTGTTTTAATCAATATTATTAAGGATATTAAAAACTGTGTCCAGAACAGATATCTTAAAAATACAGATGTGGTAATGTTGGTCGTCGATGTTGATGTTATTTTATTCTTGTTTTCTAAAATGTCTGCTCTGACCACATTTTTAATTAGATATGCATATAACCATTTTCCCCCAGGTGTGCAACGGAGTCCATGCCGACCTTGCAATTTGAAGTTGTCTGGATGCGAGAAGAAGAAGCTAAGCGAAACGGCTCTGGCTCTCCAGGAGAAATTTCTCCGGTTTTTCTTCCGAGAAATTCTTCAAGCTATGAATGGTGACTGGTCACATGTAAAGGCCACGAGAAGTTTATTTTTTCTATAACATAACAAGTGGTCGATAGTAGAATAATTCGACTCTATAGCTTGGTTAGTCTTTAGCCTAAGGGTGACAAGTTCAAAACTCGTAGCCGATTGGTTGGTTGTGTTCGTGTGCTAGGCACATAGCAGACATTGTCTTACCTCGGTAAATTAAAGTGTTCCACCAAAATTTAAAAATCTTTAACATATACAAACACACTGTAATAGCACAAGCAATTGTTAAAATTGTACTTAAACATTCATTTTTTAGGCAGCATAGACCATCTGGCAGGCTGTATACCTGCTTATCACTGGTGAGCTGTTTGACGACAGCCTTTCCTGCTCTTTCATTGTTTCTTATATCTTTTGCCACCACAGTTGCTTTTAGTGCTTCGAATCGATTACACTTTGGTCCATTCCATGTGTAGATGGTCTATAGAAGTACACAGCAGAACAATTCATTCAAGGCGTGTATTTTATACTTTCTCTATTCCTTCTTAGAGTTGAAAAAAGTTTAAACGCAGCATTTATACCAGCCCCCTATCGTTTATCGCTTTGTTTAAAGTTTCATCTTCCCAACCACAAAGATAAACAAGAATTTTAATCACTTATGAAAGTCCATTGTTACGGAGTTATAGACAAAGAGATAAAGATTCTTACATTTCCCATGTCAATAATGAAGCAATCGGACTGATTCAAACTCGACCAATTCATTGGAACGATAGTGGCCCTCACATTTTGGCGTCCGCGAACCCACATAAGCCTACTAATCGTACCGTAGTCATTGACTTTGACGTGTTTAAAACCAGAAGCGACACCACCCTCCTAAAAACAGATGCAGGAAGTTAGAAACGGTAACAACAGCAAACTATGTAACAACGGTGGATGATTGAGCACACAACGATCCTTTATTGGTACCGGCACAGTTATTTAAAATGGTTCCTGTCGAATTCCATTCAATATTTATTTTTTACCAGTAAAAATGCATACGCAAGCACACCATCATCTTACACAAGCATTCCATTACGAAAGCAATTATTGTTTTCTTACTTTGCAGCAAGAAATTTTTAACATGCATTATTAATGGTAATGTACCAGGTATTTGACGGCAGGTTTGAAGTAACCCATGAACAGTTGGGACTCGTGGCCTTCTTCTTCCCTGTGCTGGACTGGAACTCCGCCGTATTGATTGTCCAGCATAACAGCATGCTCGGCACATGCCCCGTATTCATCTTGGGTGCTCTTGCTCCCTAGAAATAAGTGTTATAAATGTTTAACTTCTTATTATATTTAAAGTTTAAACACATACAACCATACAAGAGATAGAGTAATGAGGTAAAATACATTATACTGGTATAATTCTATTATTGGTAAATTTATCTATAACTGAGATTATGGTCTATATGTTACTTTTTTAAAGTTTAATTAATCAGTGGTTTAAAAGCATTATAGCACACATAAAATTGTATAGTGTTAAATGATTACAAATACCGTATACTGTAAAATAATGGTAAATACACTTAGTCATGGTAGGAAATTAATCATAAATTTTATGGTTTTACGCTTGATGAATATCGCACTTTGTACTGGGATTTCACATTCACCCAGCTATAATTAAACTTAATCTTGGAACTTAGTTAATGGTTACCTTTAGTTTTGAATTTATATCAAGCCAACCATAACCAAATCATCGGCACATTTTAAAACCCAAGGCCCACGTATTGCATATTGGATTTTAGACGTGTTTTAACGAGTGTTGTTTTGCCGTTTTTTTTACCGTTTGCCATTATTTTTATCTAAGGTCCTGCTTCGTGTTTTCAAATGAAAATACAAAATTCTTCATTCGTTTAACGTCGCTGCCGAATATGTTTATTGTCTTTTTACTTGGGCCGCTTAGCTTTCGGGGTAAAAATATAAATACTAACTATTTACTTGTCCAAATGTTAATTAACATAAAAAAACAAGTAGCCGAAACCTACTTTTCTGTAGTAAAATATCAGTTAACAAAGAATATCTACGCCGATAAATCGCCGTCATTTTCCTAGAAAAAACAACGAGCGGCCTTTTGGATCGATATATTATCTTGTCCACGGTAAATTTAAATACTGGTCCGTTTTATGGCAGTAAAGGTTAATGGTAAACATTTTTAACCTTTGCCAATTTTTAAGAACAGTTTGCGGCCTGGTAACCGCTTTAAATTGTTTTATTTAGGTATAGTAGCCCGAATACAGTGTGACTAATTTCCTGTCCATTCTGAAAAATAGGAAACGACATATCATATTGTCATTTTAATATTCGGCAACAGATTCGACAAAGGCGGATTAACCATAACGCCGCACAAATTCCGGTCTCATTAAAGCACTGTTGTGTTTTTCAATTTACAAAAAAAAACACCATAATGAGTAATGGCATGTGGAATCATAATACTTACCAATCCAGTAATGTAAGTCGTATGCTCGGGTGCCGGTTTCTTTATTAACATATTCATTGAACACAATGTAGGAATCGCCGGTGAAAAAATAACCGAAAGAGTCTCTTGGTTGTTCTACCATTTCGAATTTTTCGATTCTCCATATCTGAAATAAGTTTAAACGTACGAGCTGCTTTATAATCGGGTCGTGGTAATTGCAACTAGTGCGGGTTTTAAATTGGTGTGGGTTGAATATGGTGTGGGTTGAATATGGTGTGGGTTGAATATTGTGTGGGTTGAATATGGTGTGGGTTGAATATGGTGTGGGTTGAAAATGGTGTGGGTTGAATATTGTGTGGGTTAAATATTGTGTGGGTTGAATATTGTGTGGGTTAAATATTGTGTGGGTTGAATATGGTGTGGGTTGAAAATGGTGTGGGTTGAATATTGTGTGGGTTAAATATTGTGTGGGTTGAATATTGTGTGGGTTAAATATTGTGTGGGTTGAATATGGTGTGGGTTGAATATTGTGTGGGTTGAATATGGCGTGAGTTGAACATGGTGTGGGTTGAATATGGTTTGGGTTGAAAATGACGTGGGTTAAATATGGAGTGGATTGAAACTCATGTGAATCTTTATTGTTATTTGCGAATGAACAGGCTACTAATTTTATTTGCCTATTAACTATTTGCTAGACATTTATGTCACGTTTTAAATTCCTTAAAAAGACAAAACATAAAAAAAGATATAAGCTCTTTTTATGCACAATATTCGTGATGTGCTACGAGACTCTAAATATATTATCCGAATTGTTTAAACTGGATTCTTTCATTTTATGAGTGATATAACGGCCTATGATCGTGTTATGGTGAATGTAATTCAAACGCACGAATAGCAGACCGGTTGACTGAAACAAGTACAGGAAACGGCACTATTTACGTGTAAATTATTAAAGGTCTTACAGCCTATTTGTAACACACGGATATTACTACTCAGTTGAATCCGGATACAACTTAGAAGTGATAACTTTGAAACAGTCGACATCAGCCGGCCATTATGCTACCGAAATCAAATCACCGGTGTGCGGTGTGACGTCATTTGTGCTTGGAAACGAAGTCGTTCCGCTCTGATGTACAGCCATGTTTGGTTCGCTATACTAATGCCTGACAATGGTCATGACCATACGTTCTTTAAACACACAGATATATTTTATACTATGATAGAGTTTTGATATCATATATAATTAGCTTAAAATAAATTAAACACCACTAACTAAAAGTTACGCCTATACAAGGTCCTGTTATACAGTTATAACAGAACAGAGAGAAAACATGCATCTTATGTTACTTACCTTCATGTTTTTGGGTGCCATTCTTTTAGGTTCGCAAATTGGTACTCAATTACACACTATAGAAAATAAGCTGCTAAAAATATTTATTTTAGTTGTAAATGAATACCGTTTAGCCGCTTTACTGCCCTTTGGTTACACAGAAACACAGGAAATGGTAAACGATGACGAATGCTCAAGCGAATGATTTCCAAATCATTCAGCTTCGTGCTTGTTATTTGTATTTCGCTTGTAAGCCATGCTGATAAGCAACAGTAAAGCCACAGGGTTCTATTTTAATCTACGCCATAAAGGGCAATTCACGCTCTATTGCAGTCCATAACACTGCATGGGACTCATTTTATTTTGTGGGGCCAAATATAAAACAACGAACGGATTGCACTGGTATACAAAAGTTTCTTACGCCTTCGGGCCAAATATAAGTCCATAATACTACATATTCTTGGCTACAGGCTTCGGCTGACAATTTTCTTCAGTAATTCGCATTGAAGCTGCAAAGTACAAACACTGATGTATCTCTGCGTCGAGTTAAGTAAATACAGCTCACATTCGCCCACTCATTAGAACACTGGCGGCTTTTGCCGATAGATCGATAAGCGCCTTCTCCCTCAGGAATAACGAATAGGTCGTGCCAGTGTTACCACTTTATTAAACCTGCCTCGTTTAAACCACGGCACGTAATGTACAGTCCTGAAAACCACAATATGTACCCGTTCGACTGTTCATGTATATTTATATTGCTGTTACGCATGCGTCACGTAATATCGCCGTTTGAACTATGACCAAAACATATATATTATAAGCGTACTTTAAACGCAACATGCCATAAAAACGTTTAATTCTATACTTATTTCACATATATGCCAAACTTATAAATACAATCGGTTAAACAAGATACGATACTGAACGCTGTGGTAATATATGTGATAATGCGAAACTTACATGTTGTGTTTTTGGGAAACTGATTGTAGACCTATACGCACATTGCTTATGTAAAAGGTCAAACAAATTCCATTGCATTTACCGACCCGAGATTCGATCCCGTCAGGCTTGTCACTAACACCGTTTTAGTATAGAAGTCAGTATATTATGTATCGTCGCGTTAACCAGTTGGCCACACGACCGGTTTAAGTATTTTTTATTGTTAAATACCACCCACTAGTGAGAAATGGTGACTTTTGCATATTCCTCTTCTTGCTGAAATATTATACATCGGCGTTTACAAAGGGGTCCGAATATACATGCTTTCTTAAAAAATAATTAGTTGCTTAACCCCACAGCTTTTTGTTATCAATACGGCATACACTTGGTGTTAAATAGTATGATTATTAATACTTGGCAAAAATGGTAAGTTGTTGTTGTAGACTATTATTTTACCAATCACTAATAGTATCCATGAAATTGGCAGACACTGACGTGAATTAAGAGGCAAGATTTTCTTTCATGCAACTGAACCTGGAAGGCGCCGTACTCTGATTGGATGATGGTGCATAAAAATCCGCACGGCGCTGTGATTATGTTCTGCATTCCAGAGCGTTTCTGTCCAGGAGATTTCCATTTCCAGGCCATTCTACGTTTGTAGGGTATCAAGGAAAGGGTGTTCATAATGTTACGTTTTTGTTTTGCAATGTTTCTTCTTGTGGATTTGAGGTTTCCTGTCTCAGCAATTGGTAAGTGGAAATTTATTTAGGAGCCTTGTAATTTCGGAACGTTGTTAAATATCTTGATAAATTAATGCACTATTACGCCGGGGTCTGCTTAATGACTAAAACTTGTGTTTTAAAGTTGTTATTTACACTAAAACTAGAAACTGAACGTAGACGATTAAAATATTATTTTTTCGTAGACCCGTTTATGTCAGAAAACGAAAATGCAAACGGATTTTCGGAGGTATTTGTTCGATCAGGTGTAACTACAGATGACGAAGAATCCTTTGGATCTGGAAATGACACCGTCGATTTTATAGACAGTCGGTCGTTTTATAAAGTCGATATAATGAACCAAGCACTGCAACCCGGAGGTAGAAGTTTCTAGTATTTTATGTAACTATTTTAAAGATAATTCAAAATGATACGGATTCGCGATATCTACGCCTGAAGCGGGTCCCTGGGCTTAGATCTACGTCCATGATATCGAACATGTATACAAGACCATTGTAGTATCGCTTAATGTACGATTGCATTTTTGTTCGACAATACTGGAAGTAATACCCGTCTGTATTCGTACTATTCCTGTGACGTCACCAAATGTGGATCTATAAACCAAAACACAAAATCACTGATATCACGGTCTTCAGCTTAAAAATCTTGACAAGAACCAGAAAGTGAATTAAGCGTTCCATTTAACCCAGATTGCATCACGCGGCAAAAACAATTAGACATGGTGTTCGTGCTAGACACGACATTGGAGAGCACACTCAGTCACATGAAAGAGTTCGTGATGGATACTTTAAAGATTTTTGAACTCGGCCAAGACAAAATAAGGGTAGGATTATTTTGACAGTGGAATAATGTGATAAATTAGAATTTGTCTATTGTTGGAGAACATAAAACTTTTTACCTAGAACCCCAAGATTATACCTCCAGACTGTAGTCCAAAAACACAAGTAAATATATATGTTTGTTTTACCTTTTTAAGGTAGCAGTAACTGCAGCCCAAGGAAATGCAATAGTTACTCTGAATCAAGGTATTGGGCATCGACAAGTCCAGAGTCTTTTGGATAATTTGGGTACCTCGGCAACTTTCAACGTGGTCAGCGCTTTAGATGCTGGTCGAAGAATAACTACTGATGGAAGCAGGGAAGTCCGGAAGGTAAACTTACTATAGCAATACCGAGCCGTCTCTTTTATTGTCAAATGCATTCCCCTCACCTGGATTCATAATTATTTTGTGTTTCTAGGTTATCGTTATAGTGACCTGTGCGGAAGAGATAGTGAATCCCCGTTTGGCTCCGCTGGTGTCAAGCCTCACTTCAACCGGTCACCATCTCTTGGTCGTGGCTATTGGCCCGCTTAACCCAACCACCATACAAATACTGGGTTCTGTTGTGCGCCCCGGATCGAATGACCTCGTCCGTGTGGATCAAATTTGGTCGTTGGCCAACACCAAAGCTCTTAATCGGGTTCTAACAGAAGCGTAAGTATATAATAGCAAATAGGGTTTACATTATATAAAAAAATATTTTGTATAGACGTTAAATTTGGTAGCAAGTAAACTGTGATGTTTTTAAGATACGGGTGTGATCCATGTATTCCTAACCCTTGCCGGCACGGCTCCACATGTACACCTCTGCTGAATAAGAAGTACAGCTGTCGATGTCCGTCAGGTTATGTTGGTGGAGTCTGCAACGGAAATGGTATGTCTAAAGGCGGGTTTAAACTCAGTTCGTTAATTTGTTTATTATTTACTTTTTATCCGGTTACCTCCCATGCAGTTCCTTGTGGATCGAGTGTCTGCACAGCGGACGAGCTTTGTGTGAAACTCGGCTCCTCTCTTCGTTGCACCAATCCTTGCTCACCAAATCCTTGTCAACATGGGGGAACGTGTAGAGCATCCCTAAGTGGTTCAACGGGTACGGTAACCGAGCTTAATATACAGTCTTTGTACTTGGCGTCAGCCACGATAAATCTTTAAATGTGAATGTGTATTGGCGAATCACTGGTATACTTGATCAATTTACATTTAGGTATATCCATCAATTGTCAGTGCCCGAGCGGGTACAGTGGTTCCAGATGCTCAATTAGCAACCGAGTGTCTGTATGCGAGAATGTGGCATGTCTTAATAGAGGCAGGTGCGTGGTAAACACTGCGGGACAAGCGGTTTGCGAATGCTACGAAGTTTACATTGGCTCCCGTTGCGAGTTTACTCCATGCCATAACTACTTGTGCGAGTAAGTATAACATATTTTGTGATGAAGCATGGGCGAGATTCCTGGACTAGTTAGTCAGTAGTGAAACAAAGTATTGATGTTCAGCAGTCTTGCGATTACATTTATGGATTGGCGTTCTATTAATAACAATAAAACCCATTTTTAGAAATGGAGGTACCTGTCTGATAAGCAGCACGTATCAACCAGAGTGTATATGTGCTCTAGGCTATACTGGAACGCATTGTACCCAGGGAAACAGTCCCTGTGATAACCATCAATGTTTGTAAGTATAGATTGTTATAAAAAAATTGGTCCTATAATATAGTCGACTTTGTATAAAACAAACCAATATTGTACTTTTTATTTTATAACGTTTTGTATAATAATAGTACCTAATTTTTTATTTGCATGCGTCCTAATTACTTTTACAGAAACGGAGGAACTTGTATAAATGGGTTGAAAGGTGCAGTATGTTACTGTCCCCGGGACTACATAGGTAATAACTGCCAGCGCCCTGTTCCTTCTCCGTGCAAACGACTTAACTGTAAAAACAAGGGAATTTGCAAGGTAAAGTCGGATGGAAACCCCGTATGCGTGTGCGATCATTTCTACATTGGACCTACGTGTGAGGAGACCCCTTGTGACAACTATTACTGCAGGTAAGTGTTATGCAGGAGTTGGTGGTTGTAATCCCACTTTGACACTGTATTTCAATTTACGTTGCAGCAATGGCGGGACTTGTGTGATAGGAAGTCGTCCAAACTACCCTGCTTTTTGTGTTTGTTTGGCTGGGTACAGCGGTATGAAATGCGAGGTGGAAACAACGGATCCCTGTTCACAATTTCCCTGCCTGTGAGTATAGGATGTTAGCAAAAGAAGGCGTATTTATAAGTTGTTTAAACTATAATATTGCGTGCGCAGAAATGGCGGTTCTTGCGGTGTCATTGCTCTGGGTTCTGCAGTTTGCACATGTACTGCGCTTTATGATGGTTCTCACTGCGAGTATTCTAAATGTCGTTCCCACTACAGGTAATCCTTTTTAAAACCAGCGATATTTTTCTCATCGATTTAATCCTGTAGTTGCAAAAACGGAGGGTCTTGTGGGCTCACGAACGGCCACTTGCCTTTAACCTGCAACTGCCCGTTCCCTTACACCGGAGCAGACTGCAGTATGACTTTATGTCAGAAGTTTGGGAATTGTTTGAATGGGGCAACTTGTCAATATCGTGGCCAACAACCGTACTGTAACTGCCTTACTCCATACACTGGAACATTTTGCGAGAACCGTCCCGTTTTAGTCGACCCATGCTCTCCAAACCCGTGCAGAAATTCAGGAAATTGTATAAACACCGGAACAAGGTATGTGACGTTATTATCATTTATCCTTTGTCCATCAGTGAATCCGGTTTCATATAAATAAACGAATAAGTGTTATTTATTACAACTTTAATACTACCAGTTACCGCTGCGACTGCCGGTTTCCGTACACGACATCAGATTGCAGTAGAACTCTTTGCCAGCAATTTGGGAACTGTTTGAATGGGGCAACCTGTCAATATCGTGGCCAACAACCGTATTGTAACTGCCTTACTCCATACACTGGAACCTTTTGCGAGAACCGTCCCGTTTTAGTCGACCCATGCTCTCCAAACCCGTGCAGAAATTCAGGAAATTGTATAAACACCGG
The DNA here is from genome assembly GCA_000149265.1 of Ciona savignyi. Lineage (NCBI taxonomy): Eukaryota > Metazoa > Chordata > Ascidiacea > Phlebobranchia > Cionidae > Ciona > Ciona savignyi. Next base: position 1,867,013 of record CH003412.1, on the reverse strand, counting down.
AACAAGGTATGTGACGTTATTATCATTTTTCCTATGTCCATCAGTGAATCCCATTTCATACATCAAAAAACGAAAAAATGATATTTATTAAAACTTTATACTATACCAGTTACCGCTGCGACTGCCGGTTTCCGTACACGACATCCGATTGCAGTAGAACTCTGTGCCAGCAATTTGGAAACTGTTTGAATGGAGGAACTTGTCAATACCGCAACCAGCAGGCTTATTGCAACTGCGTTGAACCTTACTACGGAAGTAACTGCGCTAACCGACGTGTTGTGAACAATCCGTGTTCTCCTAATCCTTGTATGAACTCGGGGACTTGCACGAGATCTGGAACAAGGTAAAATAACTTAGCAACCCAATTTATGCAGTAAAACGCAACGGTGGTCTTGTATTACACGTGTAAGGGACTTTACACCGCGCGCGTAGCTCTTTCTTCTGTGGCGGCGACTTTTTTTAATTTAAAATGCTTTTTGTATACGGTTGTCTATTTTTCCAGTTCCAGTGCGTACACCTGCGCTTGCCCATTCCCCCTGACCGGTGCGAGCTGCGGGGTTACTCTGTGTCAAATGCGCAGCAAGGAATGTAGCAACGGTGGAACGTGCGATTACAACAGTTCACAGCAGCCGTACTGCCGGTGCAGGCAACCGTACGATGGAGAATTTTGTGAACAAATCGTGCAAAATGCATGTTTTCCTAATCCCTGTCAACACGGGGGAACTTGCATAACACAACCCGGGTAAGGTTCTTGTACTTTTTTTCACTAATTAAATAGAATTCGTATCGTGCAGCACCATTCAGTGGGTTTGTCGGTGTCCACGCGTTTACATCGGAAGAACTTGCAGTCAATCAGCTTGTAGTTGTCACCATGGTGGAACGTGTACCGATACGCCTAGTGGGCAAGTATTTTCGGCTAATTTTGGCCATTTTCGGCCTTTTCCCAATGGGAAAGTATATTCGGTAAACTTAATATTTTTTCTGTAGGCCCAGGTGCTTTTGCCCTTCAGGTTTTGAGGGAGCGATTTGCGAAATTCCAGTTCAGCAGTCCAACCCTTGCATGACAAACCCATGCAAATCTGGCGAAATTTGTTTACCCAATAGTTCTGGGCAAGTACTACCTTTAAAAGTGATTGGGTTATTAGTATCATTTAACAATAGTGAGATTTGTATGCAGGTATACCTGTTCGGCTGCCGGCAACGCCGTGTGTTCATCAAATCCTTGCAGTAGCCCGTGTGTTTGCAGGCCATCATCCAAACACACGAACGGTTTTGTGTGCCAGAGTACACAGGGATATCTTGGAAAGACTTGCAGTATACGTAAGTACATTTCATTTATTGTAGCCAATGTCCATGGTTTGGTTAGGGACGAATATCTGAATTTAACAATCCATTTTGGTCATCTGTACGGACAAGGCATGGACCGGTTTATAATTGTTTCGTTTCTACAGCTCCACCGGATCTCAAATGTTCTACGGACGAAATCACAGTTTCTGTTGACCGTCGACTTTTCACGGAACTCCTAGGAAACTTTTTCGGCGAAGCTTACTTCTTCATGGGACAAGATTACAATGGCACACCAGTGCCGTCCTGCAAGGGAATCGGTTAGCGACTATATTGATTTTAAATGCGGCGTTCAAACTGTCAAAATGTCGGCCAAACTGAATAAATTGTCGAAACCATATTTGCCAAAATAATTAAATAAGCTATAGAGGTAAAAGTTAACTATTATTTCTTGCAAATGTATTTTCAGTATCCGGATCAAAATACAACTTTCGCTTGGCAAGTCAATTCAGTGCATGTGGTACTCGTACCGGGAGAGATGCAAACGGAGATATCACAGTATCCAATCGCATTTGGTTTAACATCGGTGGAAACGCTTTATTCGACATGCCCGTTCCCGTGTTTACTTTTCAGTGCACCTTTCAAGAAAATTATAACGTCGTGGCTTCATTGGAAACTATGCAAGTCCCATTTTTTAATTTAAACTTAATGGTTGGATGTCGTCTAATGTTGTAACAAACTACAGGGTGGATGACAACAATAAGATCGTGCAAGGTTCACACGAGAAGACGTTCACCGGTTCATTCCAGATGTGTAAGATGCTATCACAATGTCCGGTTATTTGCCCAGCACAGTTTGTTGTACAACCCAATGGCGTTTACACAGTTGGGGAAGATCTAAACCTGGTGATACATCATACCCCGAACATTGTGGTATGTTTCTATAAAAGTATTATTTTACTAAAATAAATATATACATTATCAAACCATACTGGGTCGAAATGTTTGTGCAAATTATTCGGTTTACAACACTTGTGTACGAGGGTGTATAGTATTCCATAAATATTCGTACGGCGTTTTTTTAATATCTTTGTTTTACTTCACGAATAACCGTCTCCCTTCTATTTACCCAATCTTCAGCCAAGTGGAAGTACGTTAAGTGTCCACACATTGTACATATCGTGTTCTCCGGACCCAACCTCCGCAGCAGTTATATCAGTGATATCGAATGGCTGCCCTACCAATATCATTCCCTCTGCCGTTTTCACAAGCGCTTCGTCTACGTGTGTCACCTTTCAAGTTCAAAGATTACTGGCGTGCAACAAAGTCTACATCCACGCAAGCATGGACGTTTGTGTGTCCAACATTTTGCAGGTATCCGGAAATTAATTTTAAAGCAGACCGGTGTTTTTTTGTATTTTTTTACCGGCTTTAGTATCGAACCCAGGGAGGGATAGTTGCTAAGACCGGTTTTTTGTATGCAAGTCTGTATAAGGATTGGTCGCGTTAACCAAATCGGCCACATAACCGTACCTTATTATTGGTATTTTTAATTTCATTAAAACTTTCCCCAAGACTTGTACCTCTCCATCGAGTGTACGAAAATGTCCCGCCAATACAAGAGGACGCAGATCTGTGGACGGCGAAGAAGTTTTTGGACCAATTTACATCCTCCCGCATAAAAATAAATCCATTAAATCAAACGGTTAGTATTTAAACTGTTTTAGTTTTTTTCCAATAATAAATGGTTATCAACGTTTTGCAGGTTCAAAAGACGAGGAAATCTCCGATTCGAAGAACAATTTTGCCTTGATACCCCTACTTGGAGTTCTAGTAGCGTTTGTTCTCATTGCGTCCGTTATTCTTATTATTTCGTTATTCCGTTCTTATCGTAAGGACGAGTATACTGTGTCGAGCCGACCCACAGTGGTCGGCACGTGACCGATTCCGTATCCAATTTGCGTTAACGTAACTGCAAAAACGGTTTTTACCGCATTAATAAAATAATGTTACGTATAGAAATTGTTTTTTTTTGTGACAAATGAGTGGTTTCTAGTGACCAGTCTGGACCAATGTAAGAGCGTTGAGGTTGTTTATTTATTACCGCGAATGATTCTGCAAGGGGTTCGTTGACCGATTTTCCGAGCACCGACAGTGAAATGACCAGGAGGAGGGCTAGTACCATTGCAATCAAAGTTCGATTTTCCCCGTATGGCCCGTTATACCAATGAACTAAATTAAAGTTTTCCCTGGTGTCGACCAGTCTTTCTAATCTCTTGGGCTCCGAAATTCCAGTGGCATATAGAAATCTCGTCTCTATCGGCTTTATGGGGTTTCCTTGCTCTGGTAAATAAATAAATAAATTTGCGGCTATTTATGTAATTAGACTGAAAAAAAACAAAATATTAAGATAAGTTTGTTAATTTAGTATAAAGATTCAAGGTAGGTTAATGCATTGGCTAATTATACTATACACTCCGTACCGAATTACTTGTCTTCTACACCTTGATCAATAATAAAGTTTGTTGCTCCAGTTTACCTTATTATTCCAGTACTCCTGCTAAATATCGCCCAGCTTAGCAGGTCTTAAAACAGCAAATATCCCCCGTTATCGAATCCACACATATATAAGATTTTAAATATTAATGAATAGAATATTTTATTTATTATCGTACGCCTTTCAAGAATATACCGTATTTGTGAACTAATCGGTAACATGAGCCGCAGGCAATGCAATTAAACCTGATTTTGTTGGTGTGTTTCTATTGCTAGTTTTAAGATCTTTTAAATAAAAACTAGTTGTTACCATGCGACCTAAGCAGTTCTGCAGTGACACTATAAACAAATTGTTGTGCTCCGTTTTGTGTCGTAAAAAAGGTGTCCATTTTGCTTATACAGTGGAATCCCGCTTACCTGACCACCCACAGGACAGTCATCAAGCGGTCACGTTAGCGGGGTGGTCGTGTTAGCGAATTTTCCTTTGAAGCAATTTTTCGTCATATGCAGCCAAAACTTCTGCCTTTTTACTAATTTTGTTACTAAATGCCATTCTTTTTTGCAAAATGATTTTAAACAACTGTTAGTTATGAAGTTTATCCTACAAAATTTAGTTCTGCTTGCTACAATTTCCTTTGTGTGTGTATACGCGCTCATGTAATCTTATTGTTTTAATCAAAAAAGAAATTTAAACTTATTATTTTGGTGACAAAAGCACACTATTGGGCACGTGTGGTCGCTTTCGCGGAGTTAAATTTGGAATTTTGTACCCAAATATGGCGGTCCTGGTCTGGAAACCGGGGTGGTCGCGTTATTAAAACAGACAGAATGCAATGCATTAGTAAATTGTTTGGATTTTAACTTAGATTTTTAAGTACTGTCCGTTTTGCGGCATTCTTCTCTAGACTTAACTGAACTACCAATGTTACAAAGTAATGGTGGCAAGACTATCATAACTTTGTTTACACTTCATGACAAGACCACAGTATATTTACCACATACCTATTCGTTTCAATTCTTCCCAGACTTCTTTTAATTTGTCTTCAAACCATCTTTTTTCAAATTCATCATTAAACCGAAACGAAACCCCCACTTCAGGACAGAGAAGTGTGGACAATTTTTCCCAAATGTCGTATTCTCTTCTAAGAATAAGTTTAGAAGCACACAATTAAAAAATTGTAAAATCGTCATGTTATTTAATAGTCTGGCGTAGGCCTTACCTTTTTTAAATGCGGAAGTACGCTATTCTTAAAGAGAGCTCAAAATGCTTGAGTGCATTAAAGTCTCATTAACTGACCTTTGTTTTACTCTAACCGGTATCTTTCCACACTTGCCCATTTTTTCTAGAACCTGAAGAACCCAGAGTCTTTTGTGTCCATCGATTACCCAATGCTTGCCCCAAAAGAAAACGACAGTCATGACGTAATCGTTATTAATCGTCATATTCTCGATTGTTTCGTACCCGTGTAGGCATCGACGTAGAAGGTCAATGACATCACACCCGCTGGTCATTCGACTTGACACCGTAGTCTTCATACATCTGAAGAGGCGTGGCCATCTTGTTAAGCGAAAATTGAAATCGGATTAATTTTCACCTTATTTCAGTTGGCAGAACGGACACAAACTTTGGAGGCACAGAATGTGTACAGCTATTTGGCATACTTTCGTCTAAAACCCCAAGTTGAGTGCACAAAAACAAAGCAATTTAAATGCCAAAAATCAGAGTAATACACAGGTGATAATGACGTAACAATAACACATAGTATACTTTACTTCCATGGGTTATGAAGTTATGCCTTAAATAAGTAAATTTTGGTTTTTAATTGCAAAATTGGAGTGCCAGGCGTTTCTCTTTTTTTAGAAGTTCAAGAGTCTTCAATGGTATATGGGTACCAATATTAAGCGGTTGGCAAAGTATGACATTAGGTCTAATTCGTCATGCGCAATGTACGCTGTATCTACTCTTTATACCGACATTTTATAGGGTGATTTTGGAATCAGTAGGCATGATGAGATAAGTCACACAATTCAGTAACGTACTAAATAGTTACACGACGACAATAAATATACTAAATTATCTATGCGCTGTCATTGCGGCTTTTAAGTATATACCTGTTTTCAAGGTTGTTGATAGTCTTTCAATATGTTGTAAACTCGTTCTGACATACCTTACTGCGCCTATTTGTAGTTTTTCTGGCCGCGATTGGAATAATTTCATGATCGTATAATCAAGCGTAGAATTTTCCTTGAACGACTAATATCATGCGATTCAGTGAGCTGTTATGTGGAAGATTTAGTAGTTTACCAAATTGGACCGGGACAAACAACGTTTTAGTTGATTGTTTATTTACAGAACACAACGTAATATAGTTTTTTCTGGATTAATATTTTACTTGGTTAGGTTTCGCTACAATGATATAATGATCACGATCCGTTTTTTTAAGAGATTCGCTGCCCTGTATTATTTTTAAACAGGCCAATTTTTTAAATCCTGGTTTTCTAAATCTCTTTTTTGTACAGAAATAGTTATGGGTCCCATTTGAAAAAATGGGACACATATTGTTTTTGTCCGTTTTTTTTTCGTTTTTTTTCTTCGTCAAACGCTTGACAGGCATGGCATGTTAGTGCAATAGTCACTGATTTAACAGTTAAAAGAAATAAAAAAATTACCTAGGGAAATACCCTAAAAATTAAACTTTTGCTGTTAAATGATAATTGTGACAGGCATGCTATGACGCCCCGACATCTACCAGAAGAAATAATGGAATCGCTATGAAACTTGGTGATTTTTTAGACAACATGGCCTAAATATGCAGAAACCAAAATTTGGGGTAGTAAATTTAGGGGAATTCCCCTTGGACGTTAAAAACCCAAAAGCAATCATTTTTTTCTAAAAAATTAGCTTTTTAGGCCATAGCACTTGAACGGCTGCTCCAATTTGAATCAAATTTGGTGGAATGTTATTGCACTAGTCACTGATTTAACACTTAAAAGAAATAAAAAATTACCTAGGGAAATACCCTAAAAATTAAACTTTTGCTGTTAAATGATAATTGTGACAGGCATGCTATGTCGCCCCGACATCTACCAGAAGGGTTAATGAAATCGCAATGAAACTCAGTGATTTGTTGGAGAACATGGTCCAGATATGCAGAAATTAAAATTTTGGGTGATAAATCTAGGGGAATTCCCCTGGGACGTTAAAACCAAAACGGTATTTTTTTCTAAAAAAATAGCCTTTTTTGGGCATAGTGCTTGAACGACCAATACAATTTGAATCAGATTTGGTGGAATGTAAGTGCATTAGTCACTGATTTAACACTTAAAAGAAATAAAAAAATTACCCAGGGAAATACCCTAAAAATCGGATTTTGTTCTCTAATAATGATTGTGACAAGCATGCCATGTTGCCCCGAAATCTAGCAAAAGGAGTAATGAAATCGCAATAAAAATTTGACATTTGTAACAGAACATGGTCTAGATAAGCAGAAACCAAAATTTTGGGTAATGAATCTAGGGAAATTCCCCTGAGACGTTAAAAACCAAAACATTTTTTTTTCTAAAAAATTAGATTTTTTGGGCATAGCGCTTGAACGGCTGCTCTAATTTTGATCAGATTTGGTTAACTGTTAGACCATTAGACACTTTATAGGCCAATTAAAAGAAAGAAAACATTTGCTTAGAGTAATTCCCCTAGAAACGAAGATATGTTCCTGAATTATGATTGTGACAGGCATGCCATATCGCACTGACATCTCCAACAAGGAGTCGACAAATCACATTAAAACTTTAAGAATTGTTACATAACATGGCCAACATATGTAAAAACAGAAACTCATCTACTAAACCTAGGGGAATTTCCTTTATTTCATTACAGCGCTTAAAAAGGTTTAATTTAAAACATTTAAGGTAAGATGTTCGTAAATTAAGATGTTTATTCTTTTTTTAACTACACATTGAAAAGAAGTTTGGTTGGACAACTATGGGACCCATGCGTTTATGCTTGCAGAAACAAACTACATACTCAGTGTATAAAATACAAATTGTGGTTAGGGACCCTGTAGCATGAATATATGGCATACAAAATGTGTTTTACAAATGGTGGTGGTTAAACACGTGGTTGACACTCTCTAGTTGAGTTAAGATTTTGTAAGTTTTGTTAAAACAAGTTAATGTCCAGATTAAAAACAAACCAACAACTAGAGAGTGTCAACCACGTGTTTAACCACAACTATTTGTAAAACACATGCTGTATGCCATATATGCATGCTACAGGGTCCCTAACCACATTTTGTATTTTATACACTGTGTGTGTAGTTTTTGTTTCTGCAAGCATAAACTCATGGGTCCCATAGTTATCAAACCAAACTTCTTCTTCGTGTGTAGGTAAAAAAGAACAATCGTGATAGATTTACAAAGATTTCATCACAAATGTTTTAAATTAAAGCTTTTTTTAAGTGCTGTATTGAAATGAAGCTAAATTCCTTAAACAGTTCGATTTAGTTTTTTATGGCTTCGGGGAATTCCCCATGAGCTTGGTAAAAAAGTTTCTGTTTTTACATATGTGGGTCATGTTAACTATCAATTCTTAAAGTTTTAATCCGATTTAACGAATCCTTGTTGGAGATGTCAGTGCAATGTGGCATGCTTGTCACAATCATGAGTCCGAAACATATCTTCGTTTTTAAGGGAGTTACCCTAAGTAAATGTTTTCTTTCTTTTAAGTGACACAGGGTGGATAACGATCTAGCATTTCACAAAATCTGATCAAAATTAGAGCAGCCGGTTAAACGTTAAGCTATTTTTTAGAAAAATAACCGATTTGGATTTTAACGTCTCCGGGGAATTCCCCTAGATTTATCACCCACAATTTTGCTCCTGCGTATCTAGACCATGTTGTCTAACAAATAACAAAGCTTTATTACTATTTTATTATTCCTTCTGGTAGATGTCGGGGCGTCATGCCGAGCCTGTCACAATCATGATTTGAGAACAAAATCTTATTTTTTAGGGTATTTCCCTAGATATTTATTTATATTTTTCTAATTGTTAAATAAGTAGGTAATGCACTTACATTTCACCAAATCTTATTCAAATTGGAACAGCCGTTTAAGCGCTATGCCACAAAAAGCTAAATTTTTCATAAAAAATACCGTTTTGGTTTTTAACCTTCCAGGGGAATTCCCCTAGATTTATCACTCAACATTTTGGTTTCTGTATATCTAGATCATGTTGTCTAACAAATGGCTAAGTTTCATTACGATTCCATTTTTCCTTTTGGTAGATGTCGGGGCGACATGCCATGCCTGTCACAATCATGATTTGAGAACAAAATCTTATTTTTAGGGTATTTCCCTAAGTAAATTTTTTATTTTTTTTTCAGTGTTAAATCAGTGTCTAATGCACTTACATTCTACCAAATCTTATTCAAATTGGAGCAGCTGTTTAAGCGCTATGCCACAAAAAGCGTATTTTTTTTTATAAAAAATACCGTTTTGGTTTTTAACACTCCCAGGGGGAATTCCCCTTGATTTATCACCCAAAATTTGGGTTTCTGCATATCTAGACCATGTTGTCTAACAAATGGCTAAGTTTCATCACGATTCCATTATTCCTTCTGGTAGATGTCGGGGCGCCATGCCATGCCTGTCACAATCATGATTTGAGAACAAAATCTTATTTTTTAGGGTATTTCCCTAGGTAAATTTTTTATTTTTTCCAAGTGTTAAATCAGTGTCTAATGCACTTACATTCTACCAAATCTTATTCAAATTGGAGCAGCTGTTTAAGCGCTATGCCACAAAAAGCTAATTTTTTTATAAAAAATACCGTTTTGGTTTTTAACCTCCCAGGGGAATTCCCCTTGATTTATCACCCAAAATTTTGGTTTCTGCATATCTAGACCATGTTGTCTAACAAATGGCTAATTTTCATTACGATTCCATTATTCCTTCTAGTAGATGTCGGGGCGCCATGCCATGCCTGTCAAACCTTTGACGAAGAAAAAAAAAAAAAAAAGAAAAAAAAAAACGGACAAAAACTAGAGAGTGCCAACCACGTGTTTAACCACCACTATTTGTAAAACACATGTTGTATGCCATTTATTTATGCTACAGGGTCCCTAACCACAATTTGTATTTTATACACTGAGTACGTAGTTTGTTTCTGCAAGCATAAACGCATGGGTCCCATAGTTATCCAACCAAACTTCCTTTCAATGTGTAGTTAAAAAAAGAATAAATGTCCTAAATTTACGAACATTTCACCACAAATGTTTTAAATTTAAACCTTCTTTTCAAGCGCTGCAGTGAAATGAAACTAAATTCCCAAAACAGTCCGATTTAGTTTTTTTTATTGTTTCTGGGAATTCTCCTAGGTTTAGTAGATAAGTTTCTATTTTTACATATGTGGGTCATGTTATGTAGGAATTCCTAATGTTTTAAACTGATTTTTGACTTCTTGTTGGAGACGTCAGTGCGATATGGCATACCTGTCACAATCAAAATTCAGGAACATATCTTCGTTTTTAAAGGAATTACCCTAAGTAAATGTTTTTTTTACTTTTAATTGGCATAAAGTGTCCAATGGTCTTACATTTTACCAAATATGATCAAAATTAGAGCAGCCGTTCCAGCGCTATGCGCCAAAAAGCTAATTTATTAGAAAAAAAACGTTTTGGTTTTTAACGTCTTAGGGGAATTCCCCTTGATTCATTACCCAAAATTTTGGTGTCTGCATATCTAGCTTATGTTCTCTTCTTACAAATGTCAAATTTTCATTGCGATTCCATTACTCCCTTTTGGTAGATGTCGGGGCGAATTGGCATGCTTGTCACAATCATGATTTGAGAACAAAATCCTATTTCTAGGGGATTTCCCTAGGTAATTTTTTAATTTCTCTTCAGTGTTAAATCAGTGACTAATGCACTTACATTCCATGAAATCTGATTCAAATTGTAACAGCCGTTCAAGCGCTATGCCCAAAAAAGGCTAATTTTTTAGAAAAAAATAGCGTTTTGGTTTTTAACATCCCAGGGGAATTCCCCTTGATTTACTACCCAAAATTTTGGTTTCTGCATATCTAAACCATGTTGTCTAAAAAATGTCAAATTTTCATTGCGATTCCATTGCTCCTTCTGGTAGATGTTGAGGCGACATGGCATGCCTGTCACAATCACGATTTCAGTACAA